>CAKAKR010057524.1:0-16269 GCA_916700685.1 Adelosebastes latens
AGTTTTAAAGCTAATGAAAATACTGGTATCATATGAAACTAGACTAAAGTAAACCTAAGGAATCCATTGACCAACCATGTCATATTAGCTTGTCAAGAAGGTGGCTAAATAACGCTCCAAACTTACGCTACATTTTGGCAAGGAAAAATTGGCATGGCCATTTTCAAAGGGGTCCCTTGACCTCTGACTTCAAGATATGTGAATAAAAATGGGTTGTATGGATAAACATGAGTCTCCCCTTTACAGACATGCCATCTTTATGATAATCACATGCAGTTTGGGGCATGTCATAGTCAAGTCAGCACACTGACACACTGACAGCTGTGGTTGCCTGTTGGGTTTGAGTTTGCTATGTTATGATTTGAGCATATTTGTTATGCTAAATGCAGTACCCTGTGAGGGTTTCTGGATAATATTTGTCATCATTTTGTGTTGGTAATTGATTTCCATCAATATATACATACATTTGCATGAAGCAAGCATATTTGCCCACTCAATACTTGACAAATCTCCCTTTAACGTACATTTTGATCAGATAAAAAAATGTGCGATTAATTGTGATTAACTATGGACAATCATGCAATTAATCGCGATAAAATATTTTTATTGACTGACAGCCCTATACAAAATACATTTAAGCCAGTCCTATTGGGAAAGTTTCCCTGAGATACTAAAAGAGAGCCCTCATCCTTGAATTGAAATATTAAATACTGGAGAATGGAATGGAAATCCTGCATTTGTGTAGCTTGTCTGTCGGTCACATACAGTATTCAGTATTGCCTCTGCATCCATTTTCTCTGACTTTTTGCATTGTTCAGCTTTTATCCTCATCATGACATTCTGTGACAGCAGTAATTCTTGGCAGCTTGACAGATGATTCAGTCCCTGCTCCGTCTCAGCGGTAAAGACGTCAGGGGACGCTTTGACTCATTTTCACTCATTTCCTCTGTGGTATAGCCAAACATGTTTCACAAGCCGTCAGAAGCTCCCACAGGTTAAACTAGTTTAACTCTAACACTTCAATGAACATATAGTACGACTAACGTCATTTCCAGAAAAACAAAACCCATTGCCTTACAATCCAGCCAATGTGGTAACTCGGGGACACATTCTCTGTGTTTAAGCTTCAACATCCTGTTTCAAAAGGAATCACATCAAATTAAGGAAGCAAAGATGCCCCTGTATTGGGTCTTTATAGAAATGTCGGGGATATTTCTTTCAGTAACTGCAAACGAACATGTCACAACCACTGAATCAGCTCCAAGCTATGAATCAATGAATACCTTTCTCAAGTTTAACGAGATTTCTATCTGCCTCCCGCCATCCAATCAACACACTAACCATTAGCAGTCTGCAGTGCTGCACCAGGCCGCTCAGCTCCCATTTCTCTGACTTGTGGCCAAGTCTTTGCATGTCAATGTGCCTGGCAGCTGCCCAGGTGTCGACCCAGTGAGTTTAAACCGGCCATCTTTTTTATCCCCTTTCCCTCTGGTCCCTTTGCAGGGCGGTCATAGCTCCAAAACACACCTAACTACAGCATTTCTTGGAACAACGGCTGACAGGGTTCAAAACAAATTAAGACAAAAGGAAGGCAGGAAAACATGTCGACCTATCTCGTCTTGCTTTCTTTCTCTCTAGTTGTTTGTCTTCTACGCTGCCTTTGTTTCTCCCTCTCACACCCTCCTCAGACTTGAGACCAATCAGATTAAAAACTCAGAGAGACAGGCAGTCTGTGGCTGATGGCGAGACAAGACCGCTTGTCTCAACGTTGTTGTTGCTCCAAACCAACACGATTTATGTCCCTTCTCCTATCCTGTCACATCTCCTGACTGTCCAGCACAGACGAGATGACAAAGAAAAGTCTAAATGCTGACAGGGTAGCTAACCTTGGCAGTGACTCTAGGGACCGGGGCCAAGACAGGCTCTTAGGGAAGAGGAGAGAGCCGGAGACAGAAGGTAATACAGCTGTAAGCCCTTGACTCGTCCCCCGGGGCAAACAACAATCTATTGCTTTCAGAGGCCATCCCTAAACTCATCAGGCAACACAGGTTTGCTAAAGTGGAGCGGATTAAGCCTAAGTACAGGCATACAGCGGGGAGAAAACAGTGTGAATGAGTAATGTGCTGGAAACAAAATAAGTTGCAAAGACTTATTTAAAGCCAGCTTTGTTGTTTGTGTGGGAAAAGTGATTTGTTATTTATGTGCGTGTGATGGTGGTAAAGCTAAGTGGCTGTCATATACACATTCAGGCTGAGCAAATGAGAAAAACTGTAACTGATTCAAAACTATTCTACACTTTTTCGAAATAATCAGATTGTGTTGTAGCTGCATTAATCCTTTTTTTGGTCAGTTTACGCATCACGTTTCTGTCCATCTGATGAACGCAAGTTTTATACTCAATCTTTTTTTCTGATTTGGTCTCTACCAACTCCTGAGAAAAATATCTGTCTCTTTAGCTGCTAGATGTTCCACTTTATCGATAACTAGTTGCTAGCTTTGTCTGTCTGCTGTTTGGTGGAAGTTAAAGGGGACATATCATGCTCATTTTCAGGTTTATACTTGTATTTTGGGTTTCTACTCAAACATGTTTACAGGCTTTAATGTTCAAAAAACACATTATTTTTCTCATACTGTCTGTCTGAATATACCTGCATTCACCCTCTGTCTGAAACGCTCGGTTTTAGCGCCTGTCTCTTTAGCTCCCATCACCTTTGTAATAGTAGTTCTCAAGCTGTGGGTGGTATATTCTAACGAGGCTGCATGTGACATAGGAAGGGGAGCCAAATCTGAATGGCTTGATGAATCACATGTTTTCTGATCTTGGCAGCCCACAGAAAATTGACTGAGTTGTCTTATTTCACAGTTTGTGGGTTGGTAGGCACTCCAGATAACCAAATGTATGTGCACAAGGACTGAAAAAGCGAGTTATTTATGACATGTCCCCTTTAAGTTGAGTACAGTGGGTTTATCGGAGATGTTTGCTGAAAACAGCTGTTTCTTCTGATGGAAACATGGTTGATGAGAGTTGCTTTGTGAAGCAGCAGAGTTGGGTGATAACTCTCTTTGGGTTCATCTCTAGGACCACTTTCACATAACACACAAGTCTTTTGATTGCTCTTTCATATAAAAACACTGATTTGTGGAGCTTTGAATTTGGATACTCTGAGGGAGTTCAGTTTGCAGTGAGGAGACCAGATCAGATGTGCTGTCACAACTGCATTCATCAAGAGCGTCCAGACAGCAGCCTATTCAAAGGTGACATTTCATTCGTCAAATGTGCCAAAAGCATAAAGTCACTGAGCTGTTTTCAGGCGTGGCTGGTAGTTTGTTTGTAATGTGGCAGAAAAAATATAAAGAATAAAAAATGCTGTCATGCGTTAATATGATTTTAGTAAGACATTATAATGAATTAGGGCTGTCAAAGTAAACATGATAACGCAAATTTGTTTTAACGGCACTAATTTCTTTAACGCATTAACGCAACTTACAATTTTTAGGATGTAGCAGGTTTAGTTTTAAAGGTAGAGTGAAGATGCTGGCATCAAATTAAACTAGAAGACCTAAGGAATCCATTGGTACTAACCATGTCATACTAGGTTTTTGCAAAGGAGGTTAAGCAACGCTCAAAATATGCAAAATTTTGGCGAGGAAAAACTGGTATGGCCATTTTCAAAGGGGTCCCTTGACCTCTGACCTCAAGATATGTGAATGAAAATGGGTTCTATGGGTACCCACGAGTCTCCCCTTTACAGACATGCCCACTTTGTAATAATCGCATGCAGTTTTGGGCAAGTCATAGTCAAGTCAGCACATTGTTTTTGCTGTTGGGCTTAAGTTTGCCATGTTATGATTTGAGCATATTTTTTATGCTAAATGCAGTACCTGTGAGGGTTTCTGGACAAGATATGTCATCGTCTTGTCGTGTTAAATGAGTTCCAGTAATAAATATATACATACATTTGCATAAAGCAAGTATATTTTGCCCACTCCCACGTTAATAAGAGTAATCTCCCTTTAAGGTACATTTTGAACAGATAAAACCTGTGATAATTTGGATAATTATAAGGAAAACCATGCGATTAATCTTGATTAAATATTTTAATATTTTAATGCATTCAGAATGCACATATTCAAACATTTAACCATTGCAGAATTATTCACAGTGTTGAAGTTTGTTGCCTGAGAACTGATTCAATGATTGATTAAATTCAGTTTTTAGGCAGTTCAAACAAGGAGTAAGTGCTTTTCGAATCAATCAACAGCTCAATAGTCTGTCTACAATTCCCTGAGGTGAAAAAGGGTTGTATAACAGGGAGGAAATTGATTAGCAGTAAACCTCTTCCTTAAATTTGGCAAAACTTTTCACACTATAGACCGCATCACATATCCTGCTTTTTCCAACACATCACTAAAAAAAGGTGTGAAGAGTGAGATATTCGATATAACGATGTTATGATATCAGGTAGACATATTACAGTCTCCACCAGAATATAAATCATGTAGGTTTGTACAATGTTTGGCTGCACATCACAAGTTTTCAATGATGAACTCACTCTGGCAGAGTTTAAACGGTTAAAATGATTACGGTTCTAAAAGCCTGTAATAACATTTAGACTAAACCGAGGAGGCATTAAAATAACTGAAGTCAAGCATTAATGACCTCCAGGGAGATTTTATCTCAGAGACGGCTTCTCTGTCAGACTAATAACAGCAGTACAGGCCAAGCAGCAGTGTTAGCAGTATAACTAGTTACACATACCATAGTCATTATGGAGGGCTTAATAGTAGAAGGAGTAGCAGAGCATGAAATAAGTATTTGCTGACAGTAGAGGTGTTTCCAGTCGCAAATTTGTATTCACATTGTGAAGTATCACATTAGAAAAATTTATGGAAACGGCAAAACACGATAAAACTTCCTTAATTAGGAAAAAAAGTTTTTACGCTCGCTTGAGGTGGTTTTTGACTTTGTCTAAAAGGAGTTGATGCGCTGAATGGGTTATGGAAACGAATAAATTCTGACCTAGCGAACATTTAGAACACATAACTGATCAGCTGTTTCTGCTGCCGGCGTCTTCCCAGATATTCCCATAACGTGTGAATGTTTGTCTTCGTCTCTGGATTACATGAAACATGGTCGATACTAGCTGACATGAAAGAATAATTAAAACTTGCCCAATTGAAACTAATTCCTTTAGACCTCTCCCTATTTTTTCCTCGTAGATGATTAAATGGCCAAGCCGACTTGTTTTGTTTACGGTTCGCAACCCCTGTGCCAACTTCTGACCAAGTTTATTTGCTCCAAACCCTGTTGATGGAAACACGTCTAATTTACATGTCTTTTTTGCAACATTTGTTTAAAATTTGCTTCACAATTGAATGCAAACAGGACTAATGACACAAGTGTGAATAAAAAAATGAAGGAACACTATTACAGAGAGATGTTTGTGACGCACATTTTTCACCGACCTTTGGTTTCACTCCCTCTTAGTCTCACAATCGACACAACTCACACTAGAAATGACGTGCTCCCTCTGAAAGAAACCAAGACAGTGTAACTCTTCACTTACTGTACAGAGGCAGCAATCGATAGCCCTCACTCCACAGATGAGAGGCAACTTCGAATGTGGAGAGCATTGATTGGAAAAACATGGATGGTTAATTCTGCCATTAGTATTCTCTCCAACGCAGTTTGAGATCACGTTCGATATGAGGTGCAGAGACGCTCTGCTGCAGTCTTTAGTCGGTGCAGATTTAGAGAAACTGCTAATACAAAATTAGGCCAATAACCTAATCGCTTCAACAAGCACCTTCATTGTCACATCAATAGAAAACTATGTATTGACACATTGAGGTTATGCATCTTCCTCAGAGACCCTTAATAAAGCACTTAAAGTGTTGTTTTACACCACAAAATATAACAACATTATGAAAATACATTCATCTAAAAGATGGGGTCTGGACCATAAAGGCACAGTCAACCACAGGATCTGTGCCGTAGTATAGGAGATAAACTTGTTTATCTATAAATGTATCAAGGACATTGACCCCGTGAAGCCTAATATTCTAAAGTACAACCAGTGAATGAAGGCTAAATCAGGGTACCATGTTCTCATCTCTTGGCATTAGTTAAAAGCCTATAGGTGCAGTATTTTGGATTTACTGAAGGTAAGAGCTTGCCTGGTGGCTGAGCCCCGCATAAAGTGAATTACAAAAAGTCCACACGAGAGGAGACGCGAGCATGGACAGCTTTTTCAAGATCGGTGAAGGTTAGAAAGGACTCAATTTGAGCTACAGTATAATCCCTGGTTGTCAGAGGGAACAAAACGGTGACCTTTCAAACCACAGACGTACAATCACTATTCTAAAAAGCAGTTTACAGATATCTGGCACATTTTTGTGGCTTTGTACAGGCAGTGTTGCTGCCTCTCTTTTTTTCACTGAGAAATAACTCCTTCCTCAAAGTGACTGCAAGTCAGGGCCGTCTGAGTAGGTGGAATTCTCTTTTCTTTTTTTCCTTTAGTTTCCTAGTTAAATGTCTTATTGAGATTAAGATCTGTTTTTCAAGAGAGGCAGCATGAGAACATTGCTACAAGAATAGATTAAATACTAACATAAAAAGGTTAATATATGCTACGAGAGAGGAGGGGTGTAAATCACAAGTTTTATCACGATACGATATTATATTGATTCTCTGAACAACAATACGATATTTGCTGATATCACCAAGTCAGCCAGGATATGATTTTGATTCAATTCAATTGAGGGGCCTGCGATTGATATGAGACAATATCATATACCCATTTAACACCATCAGTTACATTTATATTAACTCACAGAAAGGAACTAAAATATGATTTAAAAAAGAATAAAGATTAAGTGGGAATCTCAAAATAAAGGCGTATCTTAAAGATAATGATATGTATCGATATTTTTACTTTACATCGATGATATTGGATCACTGATCATTGAATCAATATATCAAGATTCCAGATCAACGTATTGTTACACCCCTACAAGACAGTATATGTAATACCCAGTTAGGATACTTTCACAGGTATAAAATATCTAAAATGAAGTCAAATAATAAGGATCAAAATCATTGACCATGAGTGTGATTTTCCAGTCGCTTTAAAATTCACTTGAACCTTGTTAAATACCTTTAAATCCCTGTGACGGGAGTATATATAGCATGGGCAAATAGGTGTGACGAGTGCAATCACAAAATCGATCAGAAAAGTATGGCTTGAGTATAGAGAGAAGAAAAGAGGCGAAAGAGAAGGAAAACGCTGAGATGAATTTTCAGCACCATGGACAGCTCATAAAACCAAGGACCTCACAAGGTCTTCTCCTAAATCAATCTTCACTGTACACAAATCAGACATGCTCTTTTATCACCTAATTTGCTAATAGATGTGCTTTACACTCAGTGGCATTAACAATAGTGCACAGGGCTTAAATATAGCCCCAGCCTTTATTCTCGGTTTATAGCTTCAGAGCAGCACTGGGGCCAACATCCAGCTTCACACACACACACTCCTCTATGGTTACCAGCTGCTTTGAGGGTGTCTAGTTACATGCATGCGTACTACAGTTTACACACTACGTTGCAGTACATTGCTTGCTGATACAACAAACAGCCGAAGCTGCTTGCATGCAGAAATCAATTCCCCTCAACAAATCGAGGCTTGTTAGGTCCAAGGGGTCAATTTTAGACACCGAGCTTAGTCCAAACACATGATTAATATGAGGCAGGAGCTTATACACAGGAGATGTAGCCTTGGTTTTTAGAGGACAAGGCCAGTGCAAATAGTTCCCATGACGGTGACATTCGTGCCAGCTCGCTGAAATTGCTGCAGGCTACTAATTTACACCCTGTATTGGTAAATGGTAAATGGACTTGCATTTATATAGCGCTTTTCTAGTCTTCCGACCACTCTACTACTAAGGTGCCAACTTTGCCCATTAGGATCTAATCTAAATTCTCATTCACACACCGATGGCTATGCCTTTGGGAGCAATTTGGGGTTAAGTGTCTTGCTCAAGGACACATCGACATGTGACCCGGAGCAGCCACCGACCTTACGATTGGTGGACAACCTGCTCTACCCTCTGAGCCACAGCAGCCCACAATTTACTGAAAGGGTGAATGTGCATTCAGTAAAAGCTGTGCAGGTTTTGGTGTAGTGGAAAAAAAACAACTTACCTTCACTGCTTCAGCATGAGTGACTTTGTCGAAGACTTTGTCGTTGACTTTCATGATCTGGTCTCCAATCCGGAGCCCCTCTTTCTCCGCCAGGCTGCCGGGCTCCACCAGGGACACGTAGATGCCGACCCCGTGCTCCGAGCCGCCTCGGATGCTGAAGCCCAGGCCCTCGTTGCTCTTGTGCCTCTTCATGGTGACCTGCCGGATCTCACCGGGCGGCTCGTGGACAAAGTTCCTCCCTAGCAGCGGCACCAGAGGAGCCGTCCCGTCGCTGCTGGTGCTGAAGCTGTCCGGCGAGCCGCGCAGCGCCACCTGGAACTCGGGTGGAGAGAAGTGGCCCAGAGGAGTCGGGCTGGCGCTTGGGAAGTCACCCGGTGGAGGTTCTGCGTTCCCATTACTTGTTGCAACTAAATCCGATTTTAAGTAGAGGCCCTCCGAGGTGTACTGCTCGAAGAGGAGCTGATCAGAGCGGGGGATGACCAGCCGCAGCATGGGCAGAAGTTGCCTCTTGCTGGGCGCGTTGAGGATGACGTTGAGCGTCTGCACCAGGTCGTACACGTTGCGCTTGGAGTGGTACACGTTGAGGCAGTGGATGAACTGCTCCCTCTCGAAGTCGTTGAGCAGCAGGTTGAGCGCGTTGTGCAGCTTCCTCACGTTGGCCGACAACGTCCGAGCGCTGGAGGCCACCGAGTTGGCCGAGGAGCTGAGCGACATGCGCTCCAGGTCGGTGCTGCTCATGCTGGGCCGGTGGGACTGACCGGGACCGCGGGTTAGAGAGCAGCAGTGGCGGCCGGCCAATAGAGGGCTCTAGGGCGCCGCCCTACCTGAGTCACACACAAAAAAACATTACTACTAATACTAATAATGATAATAATAATAAAAACTAGAAAATTGGTGTGAATGCTAGATGCTGAAGAGCTTTAAACTGTATGAAGAAGGATACAGAATCAGAATCAAAAGATTATGAATCAGTAAATAAAAGTTGTAATTGCATGAAAAGCAGCTGAAGCCTTATTAATAGTTAGTTCTGAGTTCCCTGTTAAGAAAGTTACCTTCTGGGGCTTTTATTTTGAAAACTAGGTGAATCCCTAGTTTCCTGTTAACATACAAAAAGGGGAATATTACCAAGCTCCAAACAAAGTTAAATATTTCAAAAGTACAATTGGGATGAATGAAAGTTGAATAATAGCTAGAATCTATGGAAAATGTGGAACATTTTACAGTTTGAATGGAGTTTCTAGGTGCAAGTATGAATGAGCAGTGAAGAGTTGAAAATGCTTGAAAATGTTTAAATTCTGAACATTTCTTCCATTCATTTCAATGGAGAATTTCTGATGAATTATGGTTAATAATTCTGAAAATATGAAAGTTATGAATGAGATCATGTCCTAATTGAGCTGCATGTTTTGATGTTTGAATGGAGTTTCTATGTTGAAAAATGTGGAAGGAGTAGCGATGCAAAAAAAGTGGTCTGACGAAAAATAAAAATAAAGAATGTAGAAGAACATATGTTGTGAATGACTTCCAGCATTCACACCAATTATAAAAATTGTCAATATTTGTGTGTTTTAAATATGGAATGCACCCAGTAATATGTTTAATTTGATTGTAATGTGTAATTTGATTGTAATGTGATTATATTTTGTATTAATAATCTGAATCTGTAAAGTAACTAAAGTTGTCAGATAAATGTAGTGGAGTAGAAAGTAGCAGAACATGGAAATACTCAAGTAAAGTAGAAGTACCTCAAAATTGTATTTAGCTTAAAGTACTTAGTTACATTCCACCACTGAGTACATTTTACACTGTTGTGTTTTTCAAAGCATTATTTACTCTTCCTGTTGGAATAAAATAATTGTTAATTATTTAACTGCAATGTGTTTTTGATACCTTCACTTTTTTTTGCATTAAATCATACCGGGATGTTTGCTGAAATTGATTGGATGTGGCACCACAGCCCCACCAAGAAAGATTTCCACCAGCCGCCACTGGAGAGCAGGCATTGCGGGCTGGAGCCCCGGGATTAGACCGGTGCTTGGCATCACGACCGCTTCAGGACGTGCACTCCGGTTACATCCATGCTCTCTGGTTATGATGACCTGCTTATTACGCACTGGATAGAGGCAATGAAAAGGGTGCAACAAATTAAGTCCCAACTAATTCAAATTCACCAGCTGACACAAATTAATTAGCACTTACCATAATTTAGATATCAGTAATTGGATTCTGCAAAAACTTCACGTTGCAGAAGCGGTGCGTCACGACGCGGACGCGTAAAACAGCCGCACGGCGAACTCGTGCCGCTCCGTTTTGGAGAGCTTAACGATGAGACGCGTTAAGGACTTTCAGCGTCCTGCGTGTCATTAGCTGCGGTCTTATTTTTCCACGAGGTCAGGTGGCTCCTTCTCTGGTGCCCGCCTCACCAAACAGCCAACATCTCCACAAGCAAGCAAGCACAGGCGGAATACACCACAACTTAAAAAACGACTTGGTCCACACGAAAAGCTATTTTCCTCAACGAAAAAAAAATAAAATAAAAAAGTTGTTTGTGTTCTCCTGCTCCGAAATAGTTCCAAACGACGTCAAGTTCACAAAAATACCTTCCCAGCAGTGTTTGTTGGTTATTTTGTGTCTTGTTTTTCCGTCCTGCTGTGGTGTTGAGGTGACCTGCTGCTGCTCGGTGTCTCCGTTACTACAGCGACAAGAGCGCAGACTGGCTGCTCGCTCTCGACTCTCTGACCGTCCTCTAACAGGAAGTGACGCAGCGCCTCGACGCGTTGCTTACCAACAACATGCGCTCCTGCTCTCCATGCTTGTGGAAACTAAACAAGGACTTAAATTAGATCTTATAGTATAGTCTGGCTTTGGCTGTGCAGCCTGTTAGTTTGTTTTCTGATGTTTTAAACAGTGGAGGCTGGTCCATAGAGGAAGGTTGCTCCACCTCTATTTTTTGAGAGGCAAGAGGGAGGGAGACCAAAATATAAAAAAAACAGACATAGTGACACACCTCACCTCCATACCATTATTGACACACAGTACACCTGAACTGAATGGACTGTAATGCTGTGCAATATGCTGCCTTCCACTGTGTAATTGTCTGAAATATATTAATTATTTAGATTATTTGAGAGTTACAAGTTCTTTTAACATGGTCATGGAGATATATATATATACTGTATATTTGTATTCTGGGGGTATTGTTCCTATGCAGAGGGTAATTTAGTTTATTTATTGACTACACTGAGGGCGTTTTACATTTTAATAATTTATTTATTTATTGTGTTGAGTTGAATGTGCTACTTATTTTGTACTGTAATTACCTTGTGCCTTTTCTACCTTTTTTCTTTTCTTAAAGCTGACTCGGTGTAATCTGCTCAGAATTCCAATGTACTTAGGTGCAAATGGCAAATAAAACTCTTGAATCTTGAATATTGAATATTGAACATTACGCACACGGTTCATTCCCATCCTGAGGCTGCAGTGATTGTTTGTAAGAAATCTTGTAAGCGATTGTTTTACTGCTTAGTTTTTCGTTTTACATAAGAAAGTAGAGATAAGTAACATAGGCAACTAGTGTTGTAATAATAATAATAATAATAATAATAATAATAATAATAATTATTATTATTTTATACTTGTCAAACTTAAGTGCAAAGTGCAAACAAAAAATAATGAATAAATACATAAATAATAATATAAAAATAAGCCCCCCTATATGACATATAGGAACACGAGAGCACATACTGTATATCAAGCAGCACTGAGCTCATACATAAAATGAAGGTGCAAGTGCAAAATAAGAGAAATAACTAAATAAAATGACATGACACACCGTGGGCTGGTTTTCCTCCTGTCCTCCCCAATTCTGTGAGTCACCAGCCACCACTGGTTTTAATTCTGTATTTTTAAGCCCACATGTATGTTCTATTAAAACAAAAGATGAATTACATTTTCAAATGTTTTATATTTTTATTTCTTGCACTATTTCAACACTCAATTTAGCTACTAGCTTGTCTTTCTACAAGCTTGCCCTGAACGATTCTGCATTCAAAGTTTATTTAATGTTTTTCCACTATTGCTACTTAATGTAAACAAATTCATCAAAACTGTTTTGTTTGCTACAATAGTAGCTATATTATATATATATATATATATATATATATATACAGTATATATGTTATGTGTATAATTTATTTAGAATTGACTTTATATGTTTACTGTTCATTTTATTGGTTTTGTTTTCTTATTATTTGTAACATGTTTGAAATCTATCTCTATCTAAATCCGACTGTCAGATTAGATCAGGGATTGTGGGACCTGCTAATAACTAGTTGACCACAAAGTGGCACCACTGAGAACTATGATGTTACTGTATATCACAAAAAAACACTATTACAATAACACTGAATGAGAACATTCTCCAGTCTTCCTCTAACAGGCACCAGAAGGTTTAACAAAAGTTTTAGGTTTAACAAACAGCCATCTGACAGTAGAGGTTAACCTCACCAAGAAGAAGAAAACCTGTTTTTAATGTTTACATGGATAAAGAAATACAATGAGCCTCAATGCGGTCTGATAGTTGCAGCTTTTTTTAGCGCTTTGCATCTCAACTTTACTGAGATCACAGTCAATACTTTTTTGTGATAGATTCTTTCATTGCGTTTTTTGTAATGTTAAAGGGGACCTATTATGCTTATTTTCAGTTGCATATGTAGTTTGGGTTTCTACTAGAACATGTTTACATGCTTTTATGTTCAAAAAAGCTTTACTTTTCTCATACCGGCCGTGCCGAAGCTTCTGTCTGAAACGCTCTGTTTGAGCTCCTGCGGAGGCGAACTCGGTTGCCCGAGTGATCAATCACAAGTACAAAACGGTGACGATATCAACTGCAAATGAACTGTGCTCTGAGGTCACTGTGTTGACGAATGGTGCTGTGTGGTTTTGGCAGAATTTCCAAGCTGAGCCTTCCTTAAAATGTGCTGCAGCTAAGAGCCAAATATTCCTTCTGCTTTATTAACCAGTAACTGAAGCGTTTTAAAGGCTGACCAGGGAAAACTGAGGGCTGTCCGCTCGCAGAAAAGAAACCATTGTGCCGTTTTAATTTGAAACTGCGACTAAGTGTGTGCCGGGTTATAAAATTAATAATGTCAAAGTAATTCACGAGGTTGAAAATGGGCCGATGCACTTGGAAAATGAAAACTGACTTGGAAAATGGTCTTTGGAAATGAATCAGTAAGACAGAGAATACAGTGAATATCAGAGGAGCAATTGAGGTTAAAGCGGAGCTGAGTGAAATCACAGATGGAGTCAGCACTCTGCGTCCTGAAAGTGACACAGCACTTTCAGTAAAGCAGCAGCCCGGGAAACCGAGATAAAAATCAACAGCATCTGATAGCATATGCATGGTTTTCAGAGGAAGACGTTTTTCACTTAATGATTTCCTTTTCAATCTTCCAAGCTCTGTCCTCAATGATGGTAGTTCATTTCAGTTTATGGTTTGATATTAGAGATTAGGGCTGCAACTGTTGCTTACTCTCATCATCAATTAATCTGTTAATTGTTTTTCAGATTACTGGATGAAGCATCTCATCTTAATATATCATAAAAAATGGGGGAAATGCACATGCCAAGTTAACAGAGCATAACATGATATCTTCAAATTGCTTGTTTTGTCCGACCAACAGTTCAAAACCCAAAGATTTTTAATATAAGATTATATAAAATGAAGAATTAAGTGATTATCAAAATACTGCATTTGTTGATACATTTTTCTGATAATTGACTAACTGAAGAATTTTGCGGTACCAGTAAATATAAACTCCATGATTTTGTTATAGGCTCCAACTTCGTTCCAGGCAGTTCAGAAGTAGTGTTTCTGTGTGGGAGAGTATCTCCCTTAGGTGTGGACTTTGGGCTTTGTAACTTTGCCATTTTACATGCACAAAAAACTATACAACACACTAAAGGAAAGGGAAAAAGCACAGTGAACTAACAGAAAATTTGAAGATTTGGAATGAGTATCTTTAATATTGGACAGAAAGCAAACTATAATGATATAAAAAATCACATGTAAGCACTAACTAATGTTGCCATTTTTCTTGTGAAACACATGGCCAAAATGTGTGGGCATATGAGGGCATACCTAGCTACATACCCCTTGTCTTTAGTCATAAAAATGTAATGCTAAATGATACAATGACATTCAGGTTACAGTGTGCTCCCAACTTAGTGGCAACAGTTTGTGTTTGGCTCTTTCCTGTTTCAACACATGACAATGCCCAATGTGCACAAAGACAGGTCCATAAAGAAATGATTTTGGTGTGGAAGAACTTGACCTTGGCCTGCACAGAGTCCTGACCTCAACCCAACCAACACACACCTTCTATGAGACAGACCTTATCACCTGACATTAGTGGCGGACCTCACTAATACTGTAATGGGAGCAAATCCCTGCAGGAGGTTCCAAAATATACATACAGTACGGGTGTAATGATAGAGGAGGCTACATACTGTTTGTTTTGGTCATGTAGTGCAGCGATAAAGGCGTTCTGTGGAGAAAACAACATGAAAGTAAAACCCAATATGATGAAGAGCTGTGGTTCTTTTTAAGATGACGACATTACTGCCTCTGTGGTTTATCTATGGGTTTATCTATTAAAATCTGCCTGTCACGGTTTACAACAAAAGGCCATTTATTACATTAAACATAGTTTTTAAAGGGTCAATTCACCCGCCAAAAATATTCTCTCGCTTCCCTTTGAGCCGGAGATATACTTGCTTTTAACTACACGCGCTTTCACAAGCCATAGTCCGTTTGGTTAGTCTGAATCATAGTGAAATTTATACTTTTGGTTCGTTTTCTATTTAGTCTGGTTCGGTTTCATAGTGCGCAAATTAAAACGGATCAATGTATAAAAAATAATTAGCTGAGCTTAATCACTCTACATATAATTGAGTGTCGTCTTTTCTTGTAAAATGTCTTGTGTAATCGGTAACACCGGTGTTACATTATCTGTAACCGCTTATGGGGGGTGCTGGAGCAGATCCCAGCTGACATTGGGCGAAGGCGGGGTACACCCTGGACAGGTTGCCAGACTATCACAGGGCTGACACATAGACACAGACAACCATCCACACCTATGGACAATTTAGAGTCAACAATTAATCTAACCTGCATGTCTTTGAACTGTGGGAGGAAGCCAGAGAACCCGAAGAAAATCCACACTAACACGGGGAGAACATGCAAACTCCACACAGAAGGGCCCCAAGCTGGATTCAAACCTGCGACCTTCCTGCTGTTATAGAGAGATAACCCTGAGAGATTGTGTTCAACTCTGCTACTGAAAAAACGTTGATACAGCAAACATTTGTACAGTTTTGTCCGTGTGGCTGAGCAGACTTTGTGTACACATGCGTACACTTGTGTGTGTTTGTGTAACTGCGTGTGTATGTGTGTGAAGATGATCGATGACAGTAATTAGAGGAGTTCACCAATGGGAAACATTGAGAAGCCAAACTGTATTATAATGGAGAGCGATGCGCGCTGCACAATGAGCTGAGCAGCAGAGAAGAGATACAGAAAGTTCACTGTGTGAGAAAGAAAGTGAATGACTGAGAGAGCAAAAAAAAAAGAGAGGCAACGAACACAATGGCTTCTCCGAGAACACACGCAGAGCTAATGATTTCTGCTATTATCACAGTTTTCAATTCGAACTGCAGAAGCTCTCAGCTGAACACCCAGCGCTGCTATCCCAGGGACGGACGGAGACGGATTCTCTCTTGGTGGCAGGACAATTGATGTGTTAATGAAGAGATGACCGCTGTGAGATTAACTACTGCATTATGATAACAGCTCTGTGTGTGACACTGTGTGTTTGTCAGACAGACAGAAATGCAGCTTTACTGTAAGCCTATGGCTACTCCCTTTAGCTGATCAGTGTGACCAGGGCACTTTGCCCCAGGACAAGAGTTCCCAAAATAAAGAAGGCTGCCGACTCACAAGTAAATTACCACATTTCATGGCTAACTAATCATTCTGAAGGCTTAACAAGGCTTAAATACTTAAT
>CAKAKR010057526.1:0-22171 GCA_916700685.1 Adelosebastes latens
TGACTTTTCTATGACTTTTTTTCAACATACTCTATTATGATTTTTTAATGACATACTATACTGCGACTTTTTTCAACATACTATGACTTTTTTTCAATGTTATTTTCGACATACTATACTATGACTTTTAATGGTTATTTAATGTGACGTAGAGGTGCTCACCCTCAGTTGAAGGAAACTGGACTTGCTGTTTTAATATATTTTCTCTCATTAGGCATCCACGCTGCAGCCCGTTCAAGGCTCTACGGGTCCTTCTGGTGTTTGAGAAGCCAGTGGAGTTTTGGGCACAGCTGATCACCATGGGTGGAGGGTCCTCTGTTCGACAGTTCCAGGCAGACAAAGACGGCTCAGGTACAGGATCCACAACATGATGTCCAAATTGATAATATTATGCTGTAACTTTGTTGTTACTGAAAGTTTGTTCTTCCCTCCATCTGTAGACATTCCTGCTGGCAAGTATGATGTTGTGGTGACAGACCGTGCCTGTCCGCCATTGGTAGAGAAAAATGTGACATCACAGGAAGTCCCGTTGGTGTCTCCCGAGTGGCTCATCCAGAGCGTCATCCGTGGGGAGCGCCTGGGTTTCCATAGCAAGCCTCAGTATCGCCACGACTACTCCTCTTCCTCATAATCCGACTCCACACGTGCAAAATGCCTTCGATCATGTTAAATGTTGAGCATTAGTTCTGTTGCATGCCTCTGCTGTATATAACTTTATCCTGTCTGTTTTTAATGGGATAATAAATTGTGACCCTTGTTTCATTTTAAGCGATCGAAGTTTATTTTCTCCACAGAAAATGGTACACGCAACAAGGTCTCATATATTTACAGTTTATACAAGTGACAGTGAGCTATACATGAATCCGGGGAAATACCAGAAGTCGCCATTACTGCGGTGGCATCTCCCTACATTACGCACACGTTTGAATGCAGGCTGGTAACGTTACTTTTGAAAGCGTCTAGGAGTTCACAAACGGCACACGTACAAAGTGTCTGCTAACCGTGGTAACTGACTCTCAGCCGAATGCGTCGTGGTTGCACGAAGTGACGGCATCTGTGTCCTCGTAAAAGCCTTCAATTTGACTTTAATCCATTTTAAATACACACTTATCGCCAACCATTTATGTAAGTTACTAAGAGCAACCACGGATGCTTTCGGCCGAAAGTCACCAGTTAACACGGTTAGCAGAGAGTAGAGTCAGTACAACTTGCCACCGCAGTAATGGCGGCGCCGCTAGATTGCGGAACACACAAAGCGGTCGCCGGATTTATCTATAGCCAACGGGTCAGATCACCCAAACCAAACAAGTTTCAGAAGCACATATCTGAAAAAAAACTGTCTGCATGGCTAGATAACTCTACAGGTGAGTGAGGAAAACATGATTGTATAATACAGGTGACCTAACCCTTTAAAGCTCATTTTTAACAGGCATGCCAGATAAACAGTTATTTGTTTAGGACAAAGGACTGATGGGAGTTTCTTCTGTTCAGTGTGAGAGTGCAGCTTAGATGGACATCTTAATCCTTTGTGCTCTTCTTAAACACTGAAAAGAAAGAAATTTTTAATTTTTCGATTAATTCTACGAATTGTTGAGAGAGTCGTGTGTATTGAATTTTGTGCGAAGTTCACTAAATGAATTTTTAAGCTGAGAAAATAATGTTGTGTGTCCTACCTGCCCAGAGTGCCTCCAGCCTGGGTGTAGTATTTGTTGTAGTCCAGTCGCAGTAACAGCTGAGCCAGATCAGAGTTTATCTGATGGTTCCTCACGCTCGAAAGGATTTTAAACAGCAAGGAGGACTGCCGTCTAAAGCCCTGAAAATTTAACGTGTCTGTGTTACAAAATATATATCTTACCATGTTCCAACATTAAATAAATGAGATGAGCGACGCTACCTTGACCAGGATGTCCAGCTGAGCAGTTCCCCTCTCGTCCAGGGACACCACATTCTGACTGACCAGCGAGCAGAAGGTTTGACACAGCTCCAGGATCTCGTTCAGACAGTGGAATACCTGACGACAGAAGCATTTATTAAGACTTTATTAAAACTGTCTCAGTTTGAGACATGGATGAATTTCAACAGCCAGTTAAGTTCCATCATAATTTAGCTCAGTGAATCAGAGATGAACTGATTTGATTTGGGTGGTCAAAGGTCAAAGTCAGTCTTCACATCCCAGTCTCGTCATTTTTTATTTTGACATTTTTTTACGACATACTATACTGTGACATTTTCTTATGACTTATGACACACTATGACTTCTTTTTTTTTACGTTCTATACTTTAACTTTCTATGACGTACTATACTATGACATTTTTCATGACATTTTGTATGACATACTATACTATGACTTTCTTGATACATTTTTTCGACATACTATACTATGACTTTTTTCATGACATTTTTCCACATACTATACTTTGACTTTTTTCCCCCAAAAATTTCAACATACTATACTATGACTTTTTTTTTCACCAAATTTTTCAACATACTATACTATGACATTTTTTTTAACAACATTTTTACGATATACAGTACTATACTATGACTTTTTATGACAAACTATACTATGACATTTTCTTTATGACTATACTATACTATGATATATTTAATTTTATTTATATTCATTATTCATTATAGTTCTTTTTAATTTTTAATTTTATTACCATGTCGCCTGTGCAAGCGTGAGACTGATAATACGGAAGTTTTTTTAATGCAAAGTTTTCTCCACGAATTAAAGGTCACACAGGGTTCACTTCGTGGGTTGAAGTATTACTTTAAGTTCCAACATAATTTGGCTCAGTGATTCCTACCGGTTTAAGGAGGATGAAGGACTGGGCCAGCAGGTTACTGAGGAAGTGGTCGTGGGCCAGTCGGATGCTCTCAAAGTCTCTGGTGGAGTTGATGTGCTGAAGCAGCTGAGAGAACTGAGACTCCAGCACATCCACCTAGAGACAAGCAACAAGTAAAGTTTGTTAAAAGACATTCTGCATGTTTTAAAGATCAACAGGGATTTATCTTCAAACTGGGGTGAGGATTGCTCTTGAAGAACGTGTGAACTCACAGTTTAAAACATGTGCAAGATGAACACAATCTTAACACACGATCGTTTTTTATAAATACTGGTTTGCATGTGGGAAATGTGCATACATATGTACACATCATTTATACATCTGGCCTCTTTCACTGTAGTGTTACCTGCAAGTAGTACTGCAGGTTGTCGATCAGGAACGCCATGTGGTTGCGTAGTCTCCACTTAACGGCGACGGTCTGGCTGGACTTGAGGTGCTTCCTCTGCATCTGTAGAGCCCAGCAGTGCTGCAGCTGCGACTGCACCCGCCGCACACTCAGCAGGTACCTGAACACAACGTTGTACCTGACCACAGAGAGGAGGAACAAACAGGAGGAGAGGATCATCAGCTGTACTCACGATAAACAGACAATTGAATAAATGCTACAACAGGGAGCCAAAAAGAGTACACACTTCTCCAAGATAGCGGGGGTGAAGAGGATGTGCAGCGGCCACTGAACCTTGTAGGTGAGACCGAGAGCCGCCCAACCGGTGGGAGGGACCTCACGAGGGGAGGTGTCTTGTGGAGGAGTGGCTCCGTCTCTGGGGCCTGTCGCCTCTGAAAAAACAGACACAATAACCACATTAAATTGACCTCTAGGATAATCACAGCCTCAGGAAACTTTACAGCCACAAACTAGAGACCTAGAGCATTCAGAGGATGGATGGCTTTCCTAGCTAGATTGACAATAAGGGGGTTTCTGAGCAGTTTACACAACACAAGTGCTCGCCATCCAATCGCAGAAAAATGCAATTCTTGCAGAAATCTCCAAATGTCAAAAGTTCATCATAAAACCACTGGATGGCACTAAACACCAAATAAAGGAAAGCATCATCTTAAAGTAAAAAGGTTTCCATTTTCATTTCTGTTGTTAACACAACATCATCCAGGTGCTTTTCTCCTTCAGTCTCCTAAACAGGTGTTATATCATCAACATGTACAGTAAGCTTTGGTCAGCAGCTCACCTTTGCTGTCTTTGCCCTGGTAGTCTACAGTGAGGTGCAGCCGAGGCAGGAGGTTGTCGTCGTCCAGGAGCACCTTATGAGCTGCCTGCTGAAAGGCCACATTTACATCTGTGGGACAGAAAACACATGAAAATGCATTCAGTTCTTCTTATGACAACTGTCACCAGGAGTAGTTAACAAGTCCTTAGTGTAAACGCATCTTGTGAAATGAAAACTGCATTAACTACGGAACAATAAAGACTGGGGTGAAAACTACTTCACAGATCTTAAGTCAGGTTAGCAAATTAAAATGTACCGTGCTCAGTGACGGCCGTTGGAGGCGTCTTCAGCATGTGCTGCGCGAGGTCAATAAAAACCTGGTAGAGCTCGCCACGACCCAGCAAGTAGAAGTCCTTAATAATCTGGAAGAAAATACAAACGTCAACACTGTTCATTGTGCACTGATTTATGATCTAGAACAAAGTGTGATTAATACAAACCTTGAGCTGTTCAAGCAGATCTGACTCCTCCACCATCAACGTCCAGAGATGCTGCAAGTCGGGGAGATTGAGACAATTTATTTTAGTCACATTGAGCATGGTAGCTGTCCTGGAATGTTATTTAGTTGAAAGTACAGCTGCAACGATTAATCGATTAGTTGTCATTAAATTAATCGGCAACTATTTTGATGATCGTTTAATTATTTTTTTAAGAAAAGAAAAGTCAAAATTCTCCGATTCCAGCTACTTTAATGTGAATATTTTCTGTTTTCTTTTCATCTCTATGACGGTAAACTGAATATCTTTGAGTTGTGGACAAAACAAGACATTTGAGGACGTCATCTTTGGCCTTTGAGAAACACTGATCGACATTTTTTTGACCATTTTCTGACATTTTATAGACCAAACAACTAATCGATTAAGCGAGAAAATAATCAACAGGTTAATCGACATTGAAAATTATCATTAGTTGCAGCCCTACTTGAAAGATTAAAACAATTAAAAGAATGCAGTAGTATATGAGCTTACCTCTGCCACCGTGCTCCTGATGTGATCAATCAAATTTTCAAAATCCGTCAGGCTGAAAAGAGGTTGCTGTTTGAGTCTGTGCAGCTCTGAAGCAAACAGGTCCTCCTGGTGCTTCAATATGGAGCCTAAAATAAACAAAACAATAATGAGTTGTATCCTCTTAGTAGCCGTGTTTCCATTCAATTGTCTTTCGAAATGTTGCAAAAAAAAAAAGAAACTGAATCTGGCACAATTCCATCAACTGGTTTGGAGCGGCTACAGTGTAGTTTTTGTCAGAAGTTGGCGCAATAGCTACGCGTGGCTGTAATCTCGAGCACAGGAAGTTTTTTCCGGAACTGAGGAAGTTTTATCAATTATTTTGCTGTTTCCATACAGCTTTTCTAATGTCAAAATGTGCATAAAAGTGTGTGAATGAAAATACGGCTAGAGATATAAAGACAAAAGTTAGAGTATGCTAGTATAAGATTTAACTGTACGGTTGACTACCAGCTCTGGATGGGCTGTGGTTGTGGTTTTCAAACATCTGGACAGACTCTCCAACGAAGAGGATCTTCTCAGCCACTCTGATGGGAATGTAAGAAGGCAGCATCTCTGTTCGGAGGGAGAACTGCTGCAGAGACGGAGCCAGCATGTTCTCCTCCTCGATCAGCCTCTGCACCACGACACAGAAGCACATCATCAAACCTCTGTTTAAATATACTGTACGTACTGATCTCCTGGCCTGTGTGTCTGACTGTAGTTCTCACCAGGTCCTGTAGTTCTCTCAGCTGTTTCCCACTCAAGCCTCCCAGCCCCAGGTCCTCCTCCTCCTCCTCCTGGTTGGCAGCAGCTCCTCCGGCACTGGGCCCCTGCTTGACGAAAAACTCCTCGCTTTGGTCCAGCAGCAAGCCGTGCAGCATCCAAGCTGCAAGCTGCTTATACATCACACCATGGCATACAGCAAGAATCCTGCGCAATGTATAAAACAATAACAACACAAAAACACGCAAAAAAGGTATCTTAGTGTGACGTGGTAAATCATAATAAGATGATAGTACAGAGGATTTTATGACTTGCATTGCATTGATCCTAAGTAAGTTCCACGTTGTCGCGGGGTATAATAATTGTTTTAAATCCTTCAGCCAAGCACCTATTGAAACAGGGTTACTTGCTGTCTCTATATCACATAAGCATCACAAGAGAACATATTGCAATACCGCTATAGTACATAGCTCTCCCCAACAATCTAAACACAACTTTTAAACTTGGATTAAAATCTTTCCCAAAAGGGAGCTGACTTACTTTTCTAAGGCCATGCGTACAGGAGGAAGCCCCCCACAACTGTGCTTGTACACCGTCTCCAGGATCTGACAGCCATGGATCTAAAGCAGCACACACACAAGACAATAAGTACATTAACTGTCAGTTCTGTTACCCAGCTGTTACTCTAAGATTAGTAAGTCTAGTTTTTTAGTCACTTTCTTCAAGAAGCTCCCACAGTGCTGCCTCTGCTTTTTCGTCATGTTTCAGTCGGTCTCTTTGTTCATTTAGTTTGAATAAAATATAACGAAAGATGAACTGCATCCTAAAACAATGGTTATGTTTGCAAATTGTTGAGCAAGTTTTAGCAAATTTCAAAAGTGATAAAATCAGGGTTATTTTCCATCGACTACTTTCATGCGAATATAGTCAAAAAGACATGACAAGACCTAAATAATCAAGCATCAGTAACTGATACATCATGGCATGTCATTGCTTCCCACCTAAGAAGAAATTTGGGTTTTCTTTCCTCTTCTTGTTCTTTGGAGTTTTACAGCTGGCATCCCTTATGTTGCATTGCTGCCACCTTCTGGTACTAGTCCATTACTGCGCCATCTTCATTCAGATTGTGTTTACTAGACCAGTGATTCTTAAGAAGTCAAACAGACACTTTGTCCTTTATCCTGTTTTCTCTCAATTTTTAACAAATAACTTTGGTCTCTTGATCCATACTGTATGTATCTTGTGTTTTTATCGGCTGCTATGGTGATAAAGGGTTCTGATTTGCACTTAAACCAGGGTCGGTTACATACAACCCCAACATCTTTGCACAATTTATTCTTTATTTTTTGGGGGCTTTTTGGTGACGTGGAGGCCTGTAGTAAACTTTTTTCGGTTGACCAATTTGTCCCGTTTTAATCATGTGCAACATGGGCAGCACTGTACGCCGCCCTGAATTTACATTTCCTGGTGAACTACTTCTATAAACAATCCTTACCTTCTGTGATTTTATTGACTCTACCACCACCATCACAGACGGAAACAGCAACTGGAACTTAATAAAGAAAAAGTACAGTGTTAGACAAACGTGTTTGTAGAAAGACTTTCCACTGTGAGTGTATTTAGCATATTTACAAAGAAAGAAACCTCTTAAGGAGTTTCATAATGCTTTACCTGATCCAGCTTGTAATTCACATGAGATATTGTCAGATGGGGATCTCCAAGGAACTGAAACACACACACAAGTTAAATGAGCATCCTGTCACATGCTTCACCATCTATTCTTGTTGTGTGTGACATCGTTTAACCTCTTGTTCAAGGTCCAGCAGGGCCTGTCTGTACGGCTGCAGTATAGAGTCCAGCCCTGTGCAGAAAGCCCGCAAGTAGATTCCATGAAGTCCCGTCTGGTTGGGCTGGTTCGTGTGATGTTCCTGAAGGAAAAATGGTTGAGAAAAATCCAGAAAGCATGATTCATCCATTTTATTAACACAGAAACCCTGTCTTAAATAAGGAGGGGTATGGTACTCTTTAACAAACTGAACTGATCTGTATATCTTCCTGAAACAAAAATACACATGCAGCCAAATATCAACAGTAAAGATACAACTGAAATTACTTTTTTTAATTACATTGGCTGAATATTTAGTATCCATATAAAAAGGTGCATCTCTAAATTGCCATTTCTCAATTTAATTTTTTTACAAGCTAAATATCTAAAATGTTGTTGTATGGCATCGAGGGACTGTACTCACCTGTTGATGCACATGGCCGGTGTGTTGTTCTATGAACTCTGTGAAGCGTATGTAATCTGAGCCCAGTTTGGAGAGCCGGTTGAGGACACTGGTCTCACTGGGGTGAAGGAAGGGCAGTTCCTGGGACACCTGTGGGTGGAACAAAGTGGTTCATGTTCGAAAAGAAACACTGTGGTCTCTAACACCCGGAGGTTAATGTGGTGCACAAGACAAAACTGTTTTGTTCCTCTGCATATAGACTAGTCAAGTTTAACCCTGTAGAATGCCAGTGTTACACCACTGTTTTAGTGAGGCTTGCGCGTGAATCAATTGGTCTACCTTGCTGTGAAACGTCATATCAGCAGTCCTGTTCTTTGCAAGCAAAATGAGCTATCGTGCAAGGTTGTAGCTCATCCTTGCATGTTGTTATGGTGGTGTCTCTCCTAAATTCAACGAAGAGACTATAGAAAGTTCACTAAATAGTTGCCTCAGTTATTTATTGGTGATGATGCTTTATTAACAGTGCAGCTTGGTAGTGCTGTGGTTAACACTGTCACCTCACTTTTGTGAAGTTTGCATGTTTGTCCAGCTACGCTTACTCCCCCAGTCCAAACAAATGCAGGTTAGGTGAACTGGATGCTCTAAACTGTGCATCTATGTTAGATAAAATAAGATAAGATAGAACTTTAGTCATCCCGTGGGATATTGTTGTGCAGCAGTTGCAGTATAAAGTAGAAAAATTAGGAAATATATAAAGTACAAAATAAAACAAAAATATAAACGATAAAGATTATCAGTAAGGTGCAAAACCCAACTGTACACAAACTATATGTATATATTCCCCAAGTGCTCCACAGACAGACTCAGGACAGATAATAATGCACACAGTCCACTTTCATAGACTAAGCTACTGGAGTTACCCTGCACTATACTCATTTTTAACAGTCTCTTCTGCACTATATTCACTTTTTTAATAGTCGTGTATCACAGCTGTTACCCTGCACTATATTCAGTTTTAACAGTTTTCTTCATCTCCTTGTATTTTTATATCTGGTATATTTTTTTGTACTTTGCACTTCTAACTTTTTTACTGCCTTTTTACTAACATGTTTTGCACTATGGAACTGTGATGCTGGAAACTTGAATTTCCCTCGAGATCAATAAAGTTACTATCAATCTATCTATCTATCTATCTAGTGTTACATGATGAGAAGTAATATATGTACACAGAGGTATAGACAGGAATGTAGTATGTATAGAGAAGTACTGTAGTACAGAGGGGTGTAACAGTTTGTAAAACAGTATGTAACGTATATAAAGGTAAATAAGGAGCTCAAGAGTTCAGCAGTCTTAAGGCCTGTAGCTTTCTAGCTATATCTGAAGCTAGATACTTTGAGAGGCAGATAAATGGAGAAGAGTGCAACTGGTACTGTTTAACTAAATATATTGTTTGTATAATATTGTACACATCACTTCTAATGGCTGAATTTGAACCAGTCTCTCCTTAAGCTAACGTGTGCTAGAACCAACATACCCCAGCATAGACCATAACATAATTTCGATATGTTAGGTCTGTTAAAGAAAGAAATGTCATGATTTAATGTTAGCTAACTAACGTGTGTTATCTCTGTTTCAGAGCTGTTCTTCACGGTGTTTTATAGTTTTACCTGTAAACCGGTTCGTTTGTTCCAGGTGAAGATCGTCCCCGGGTATCCGCTCAACGCCAGCAGCAGCTCGTGAATCATGTTAATGAACCTTTAATTGATTAACGTCTGGAAACGCAGCTGAGAGCAGCTCATTGATCTCAATCAATCATTCAGCCTTCAGACACCAAAACAAAACAAACTACTGCCGCGACACACCGAGCTGTCGCAGTCTGACTACGTCACGACGCAAAGCATCACGGGTTACCAGACTGGTTGCTAGCCAACAGTAACCATGGAAGCATTAACCGGCGCTCCTTATCGTTTATTTTACAATGTCACGTAAGTGTATTATTATTATTATTGTGGTAATATGTAACAATAACAAAGCATTCGCTGCTGTTGTTTTTATGTATGTAAAAAAACTAAAAAAAAAAGTAAACGAAAGTTAGCTCCTGTAAAAAAACTAAAAATACAAATAAATTAAATAAATAAACAAATGTAACAATAGCAAAGCATTCGCTGCTGTTGTTTTTATGTAAAAATAAAAATAATAAATAAAAAAAGTAAACGAAAGTAAGCTCCTGTAAAAAAACTAAATAAACAAATAAAGAAATAAAGAAATAAATGTAACAATAGCAAAGCATTTGCTGCTGTTGTTTTTATGTAAAAAATAGAAATAAATAAAAAAGTAAACGAAAGTTAGCTCCTGTAAAAAAACAAAAAACAAATAAAAAAAAATAAAAAAATAAATGTAACAATAGCAAAGCATTCGCTGCTGTGGGTTTTTTGCCTCTTCCTGCACTGTATATTATTCATTTATTTATTTTTTGTTATGTTGTATAGTCTTAAATTGTGCAAAAAAAAAAATTAAAAAAAAATTAAAATTAAAAAATAAATGTAATAATAGCAAAGCATTCGCTGCTGTTGTTTTTATGTAAAAATAAATAAATCAAAATCAAAAATAAAATAAACGAAAGTTAGCGCCTTTAGCGAGCACTGCGCACTGGGCTTCTGGGTAATGTAGTTCACTTCCGCAAAAAAAAAAGGCATCGTCGTCAGTCTTGCGTCATCAGTCGGTCATGTAGCTAGCTAGCAACACCTCGCAACGGAGAGAGAGAACTGGTATGTCGTAGTTACTACTAAAAATATACTTCATAAAGGTTCTACAAGCTACTGATAACACTTTACTCTTATTATGAAGCTTTATAGCATGTTGTAGTCATTAGTGAGGCTTCCTGTAGAGATGTTGTTACCAACGTTACTCTGCTAGCTGAACTTAACGTTTAGTTAAAGTCAGTTAGTCAATAACGCATTAACTGGTTAGCTTAGTTAGGCTAACGTGACTAGCAACAAAACACTACCTGTATGCGGTTTAACAACAACAACTAGTAGATACACAGCTATAAGACTTGTTGGGTTTAATCAGACTAGTTAGCCTGATTCAAGCTAGCTGTACTAACTATATAAGAGCTAGTGATGGGAAGTCCGGCTCTGTTTAGTGATCAGGACCATCTGACTCAGCTCACCAAGAAGAGAAGAGAAGAGAAGAGAAGAGAAGAGAAGAGCCGGCTCTTTCTGCTCCCAAACGGCTCTTGGTTTTACCACTTTCTGCCTTTTATAATTCAGCCAAATTTAGAGCTTTTTTGACCTATGATTAGTATGTGTGCACATATATCACTTAAATTATTCAATATAATTATACTAAACCTTGTAATTTACAGAATATCATAATTTTACATGCTGCTTCGTTTCCAACTGTCGCTCATCTTGTCTGCTATTCGTGCACCGCACAGCAACGCACCTCAACGCATCGCACCGCAACGCATCGCACCGCAACGCATCGCAGCGCACCTCAGCACCCCGCATCGTATCGCATTGCATCGCATCGTATCGCACCGCGTTGTATCGCACCGCATCGTATTGCATCGCAGCGCACCTCAGCGCACCATACCGCAACGCAACGCAGTGCAACTCACCACAACGCACTCCTCTCTCTTTCCCTCCTGCTCTGTACCTGTAGACCGTCAGCGCGCCACGCACCCCCGCCCTTCCCTGCTTGATGTAATGATCTGTGTCTGTCATCACCTGATTGGTCGCACGGACGTCATTAACACAACATTTAGTCACAGTCAGTGCATGGAGTGCCCGTGGCGCGGAGAAGATCATCCTATCATTCTGCCTTGAATTATTTTTAAAAAAAATGGCTCTCGGACGGGAGCCGGCTCTTATCGTTCACTTAAAAGAGTCGGCTCGTTCGCGACCGACACATCACTAATATGAGCACGTGTTGGGTTTTCTATGCTTCCTTATATCTTGTGTTTGTTATTGCAGGGATGGCGGGGGAGAGGAGCGAAGAGGACATCGTTTCAGAGTACCTGGACCAGAACCCACAGCTGGCCCAATGGGTCGACACTTGCAGAACCTACTGTGAGAGCAACAAACAGTGGGAAGCTCGGAGAGAGTTCATCCTCAGAAACATGGAGGCTTTCCCCACAGTGGAGCCCGGAGTCCCCAGTAGTAGTCTGGACAGGCTGCTCTCTCTATCCATGGTCTGGGCCAATCACGTTTTCCTCGGCTGCAGGTAAAAGGCGACACTGACACACCAAAGCAGAATGATTAACTCCAGAGAGCAAAATATTTTAGAAAGGCATACAGATGAGGAGTCAACTTGTGTCTGTTCTCTCTTCACCCCTTCAGCTATCCACAGGCCGTCATGGACAAGATCAATGAGATGGGAGAGGGGATAGTTGTCCCGGATCCCCCAGTTCACAAAACGACAAAAGATGGAATCCTGGCCAGAGGAAAGCGGAGTACCACAACTGGTAATGCAATACACACTTTTAATGAAGCAGACTACTGTATTTACTTTGCATTGTATGATGTAGCTTAAATCTTTTTAATTAACCAGGAACATAGAAATACACATAGGAAATGTGACACTCAATGTTTACACTACCATTATTTTATAATTTTTAGCTTGTTGGGAATTAAGGCTGTGTATTGGCAAGAATGTGGCGATATGATACTGGGGTATTGACTCAATATATTGCGATTAGGGCTGTTAATCGATTAAAGTATTTAATTGTGATTAATCGCATGATGGTCCATAGTTGATCACAATTAATCGCACATTTTTTATCTGTTAAAATGTAACTTAAAAGGAGATTTGCCAAGTATTTATCCTCTTATCAACATGGGAGTGGACAAATATGCTGCTTTATGCAAATGTATGTATATATTTATTATTGTAAATCAATTAACAACACAAAACAATGACAGATATTGTCCAGAAACCCTCACAGGTACCGCATTTAGGTCAAATCATAACATGGCAAACTTAAGTGTGTCAGTGTGCTGACTTGACTATGACTTGCCCCCAAACTGCATGTGATTATCATAAAGTGGGCATGTCTGTAAAGGGGAGACTCGTGGGTACCCATAGAACCCATTTACATTCACATATCTGGAGGTCGGAGGTCAAGGGACCCCTGTGACTATCGCAATGCCAGTTTTTCCTCACTACAATTTTGTGTAACTTTGGGGCGTTATTTAGCCTCGCTTAAGCCTCGCTTAAGCCTAGCGACAAGCCAAGTCAAGAGTCAAGTACCTTCACTCTGGCTTTAAAACGGAGCCCACAACAACCTCCAAAAGATTGAATAGCAGCCGGGCCAACGGCAGGCCGTCAGATTTTTAAGAGGTTAATTAAAAACAGTACACAGAGTGAAAGATAAATGGGGGGATGATACTATAATCATTATATGCATATGTAGGTGCAGAAAATATTAGAAGCACCTTTCAACACGATGCAATCCAGCACCACCACAAGCTATGGTCTCAACAATTACACCAGATTTGAATAAACTCTTCTCTGACAGAGTCTCAACAAACACAGATATGAAAGCAGAAATCCACAAAACTTTGTCATGTTATTGATATTTTGTTTGGTCTAAAATATTATAATATTAGTTTTTTCATATAACCGATCCCTAATGATTCATAGTATTACAAAAGCGCATACAATGAATGATAACATACAGTACATAGTAATAACATTTTTGTATTATTGACCGCTGAATTTTGTTATTGAAACCACCTCTCTTTTTTATTTAAAATCAGATAAACTGGAGGAGAAGGGATTTGTGCACACTGTAGATCAGTGCCGAGTCAAAGTGAAAAAAAACTTTGACAGCAATATATCAAAGTCCACGATTCCCTGCATAGAAGAGGCAGGTTTTGAGACAAGAGATAAATTTACCCCTTCGTATATGCCCCTCAGCAAATAAATTTTTTGATTTAGTCCTCTTTAATTTTTGCACTGTGAAACTGAACCAGACTAAATAGAAAACAAACCAAAAGTATTAATTTCACTCTGATTTGGACTTCTAGCCAAACGGACTTTGGCTTGCGAAAGCGCCTTTAAACACACATTAGGTAGGAGGATTATAAAATCTGGTTACCTTGAATAGCCTTTGTATGTGATGTGACTACTTACAAACTATGAATGAGTTAGATCGTGGGAAGGACTCCCCACGAATCCCCACAAACTTTCTGTAGCTCCATGTTTCACTGATATTTTCTTTTACAGCAGGGTTTCAGTGTAATTACCCAAACACAGCTTTGTTTTCTCCACACACCCACACCTGAGACTAGAGTCTGTTTGCTCATTAAATTGTGTTTCTTTGTGCAGTCATCACTGTCCTGCCTGTTGTGTCATCATTTGCAGAGGGTGATGCTGACAGCTGTGTGAAGAGAGCCAAATGCGGACCTAATGAGCTCGACGGTCGACCTGCAGGGAGAACAGCTACGCGGAAATCAGGACCTCTTCCACAGGCTCCAGCAGAGCACCAGCCCTTCTTCAACCGCCTCTACAAGGCCGTGGCCTGGAAGTTGGTGTCGGCGGGGGGCTTCGGTCCAAACTTGGACCATTTTGAAATCCTCCGTAGCTGCGTAGAGTCGTGTAAAGAGACCCTGACCAGTGTGTATGTGCCACTGAAGGACATCGCGGGCCTCCCCGCAGGTCGCACACAGAAAGAAGGCCACGTGTGCGAGATTCGCTGTCAGACTGTTTACTTGGGTACAGGATACGGACGCGATGAGTCCGCTGCCAAAGCCATGGCTTCCAAAGAGGCCCTAAAAGTCTTTCAGGGGCGAAAAGTGACAGTAAAGATCTGCAGACGGAGGTTCAAAGGGAAAGATGTGGAGGATTTGATGTTGTTGGACGAGCAGCCTCGGAGTCAGGGCTTTCCTCCTGCACTCAGCTACCCCTTTCAGGACGAGCAGCTGGAAGATGGTTCTTCTTAGAGCAGCAGACGATTTGTGGTGTTTGCCCTGCTGTGATGCCTGTTGGGAGGAAAGACAAGTGACATCTACTTCATGGAGCTACTGAAGGACATCATGACCGTGTCGGGACCAGACTGTTATGCAGCTGAACATCATAACTAAACTTAGGAATCGTTGACGATGCATTTTCCACAATACTTAGGTATCATAATACAGGTGGCACATTGTTAGACAAATATCTGGGAAACATCATCAAAACAACAAGAATGAATCTCACACTGTGTTGACTACATTTACAACCGCTTTCAGTTTTATAGACAGCAAACTAATAAAGTCCGTGGAGTTTGAGCCATTATTCAAAAGTCAAACAGCCATAAACTGGCAAAAAGCTCAACTAACAGAAGCCAAAACAGTTTAAAACAAAGTAAGGATAAAAATGCCACCTTAGTATTGTAGGAAAATGTGTTGCATTATATAAAAGTGATTATTTGTTCCAACAAAAATAGTTCTGGCCATCATATTAGGAGTAGTGTGTGTGTATATAGTTTCCCCCGCTGTTCATTCCTGTCGTGACGGGTTTTGTTCTGGTGATTTCATTCGTGTAACTAAACCTTATTTCGTTGCTTTTTGGTTTCTTTAGATTCCCACTGCTCAGTTAACAAAGGAAACAGAAGTCACATGGACAAACCAATAACTTGTCTTTTTACAGTTTTGATGACCTGTCACTTTGCCACAGTTCAGATTTTGGCGGCAGGATGCAAAATAAACAAAATGAATACAGTAAATGTAACTTTTTCTAAACATGATTGACTTGTCTTTAGTGTTCATACCAGTTCACAGGACCAGTGTGTAGCATTTTGGGGGATCTATTGGCAGAAATTGAATATAATATTAATACCTATGTTTTCTTTAGTGTATGATAATAAGAATCGTTGTGTTTTCGTTACCTTAGAATGAGCCGTTTATATCTACAAAGGGAGCGGGTCCTCTTCACGGGGTCCGCCATGTTTCTACAGTAGCCCAGAACGGACAAACCAAACACTGTTAACTTTTCCTGCTCGGGCCGGAGTCGATAACGTTACTCACTCCAGTCGCTGCCGCTCTCTCTCTTTTGCTTTAACACTCACTTCCAACATACACACACACACCCTACGCAGAGAGCGCCATTCGCGTTTTCGCGTCTGCCTCCGTAGCTCTCCAACACGCTTGGCACACAGGAGAGGCTTCAGTTTGGTTGTAATCTCCTCACCCCTCTGCTAGATACCTCCAGATCCTACACACTGCTCCTTTAAGAACTAAAAAAATAGCTGAATATTAGAGTATAAATCCAGATTTTATTTTTGTTTATTTTGATCGTTATTATATTTCAACATAAGTGACTGTTGGATGTCAGATATCGACTTTTTTTTTCTATTTGTGCCCATTAACACTTGCATTTTAGGATTGTTTCTGTAACAGGTTGGAATTGTATTCTCATTTCTAATGACCCACAATTTAGTTGTTAAAGAGCAGGACAGGACCTCACTGAAGTTATTTGGTGGCACACACGTTAAATCTTGTTTTTCTTACTTTAAAAAAATGACTGCAATCAAAGTAATTCTTATGTATGCACCGATCCCACTTTTGAGTATTGGCTGATACGGAGTACCGATCCGATACCGATTCATTAATTGGCTGTTTGCCTCACGGTGTGGAAGTGACTGGATCAGGCTTGACTTAAACATCGCTTTCCTAACTTTGTAAAACAAAATGTGACAAATGAAAACATAGATAAAAAATGTACTGAATTGTTTTAAAATAGACTTCAAAATTAACAGGAATTACAATTCAAGTGTGAACCCTTTTAATGCAGCAACAAAATGGTAAAAACGTAAAAATTCTGTATTGTAAATATTGTATACAAACATAGAAATGAATTGATTAGATCGGCCCCATTGTCACCGATACCCGATCCAGCTATTTGAGTCTTTATTGGCCCGACATCCGATCCAGTATCGGTGCATCCCTAATAGTACTACAAAGAATTGACTGACAGTTTTTTTAATTACAATATGCAGTATATTTAAGGAGAATTAAGGAGGTGTGCTTTACAGTTTTCAGCCTTTGTGTTTCATCTTAAATACTTGGCAAACTACAGTACCCATTATACTGTACACAGAAGTACTAAAGGCTACTGCTTTTATTTCATTTCATTATTTAACTTCACTGATTAAAACAACACTGAGACCCACACAATGTTGAAATGACTGGGTGTCAGAACACAGTGTGCTTCAGTGTGTACAGTTCCGATGTGTTTGAGGGTAAAGTGCTGCTGTGATGTGTGATTTTTTTGTTTTTTTCCCAGTTTGGGTTGAAGGTGAACAGGGTTGCATTGAAGTGTGAGTGCCCACACTGTTCCATGTTACTGTACGTTTTACACCAGTGGTCCTGTTTCTATATATTTTTTAAATAAACATAATTTAACCGAGTAAAAGTTTCTGGTGATTTTTTTTTTTTGTTGCATCAGCCTTTTAGAAACAATAATACTTTTTATAATGATCTCACGTCACACTTAGAGGAAAAAATAATGAATCCATATGTTGAATTGTGTCACATGCTACCTCTCATTAGCGGTAATTGGCAAGTTCCGACACAACTGAGCAGGATGACTCAGCCCCTCATTAGAGACGGTTGATAAATAGCAGTGCCGATAGATAAATCATCAGTGATTTGAGTGACATTCATGCTCGACCTCCCCCCCCCACAGATGATACTGAGCTTTTGTTTCTATCAGCAGGATGCCTCCGGCCTCATCCACACAGTTCACCGGACTGTATTCACATGACTGCACCGCCATTCCTTTCACTTCATTAGACAATCTGAACACTGATATCATCTGTAACGTGGTTGATGCTTAAAATAAGCTGCTCCTGCAGGTGGACACGTCACCTTTGTGTATTTAAGAGGAGCTCATGCTTATTTTAACGTCCTGTGTAATCTGGAAATTTGGGAATTGTTCAAAGCATGCTCAAAGTAAAGGTTGATAGTCTGCATTTCACCCCTGTGCCATGTATATATTTAATATACTTTACTGTGTTTTGATGGTTGGATTCAGGTCTCACCACTAGAGACAGCAGTGCTTAGATGTGAAATTTAACTTGAAGGTTGGACTGCCTGATTCTGTGTGAGAGAGAGAGAGAGAGACTTTGCCTGTTTAACCTTTAAGAAAAGAAAAAAAATGTAGGGACTGGTTGTGTTTGACCTTTACTTTTGACCACACTATTGAATTATATGAAGCAGTCCCCTTTAGTATTTATTTGTTAATCCATCAGTTGGAACACTGGGTGTAAACGCCAGTGGTGGAAGAAGTAATCAGATCTTTTTACTTAAGTAAAAAGTAGCAATAAAAAATGATTGCTAAAATTACTCCAGTACAAGTAAAGGTTTTGCAATCAAAAGTCTTGCATTACTTAAGTAGAAGTACAGAAGTATTCGCTGCAAAATATATTTAAAGTAGGGCTGTCAGTGGATTAAAATATTTAATTGCGATTAATCCCAAATTAATCTCACATTTTTTATCTGTTCAAAATGTACCTTAAAGGGAGATTTGACAAGTAGTTAATACTCTTATCAACATGGGAGTGGACAAATATGCTGCTTTATGCAAATGTATGTATATCTATATACATATATATTATTGTAAATCAATTAACAACACAAAACAATGACAGATATTGTCCAGAAACCCTCACAGGTACTGCATTTAGCATAAAACAATATGCTCAAATCATAACATGGCAAACTGCAGCCCAACAGGCAACAACAGCTGTCAGTGTGTCAGTGTGCTGACTTGACTATGACTTGACCCAAACTGCATGTGATTATCATAAAGTGGGCATGTCTGTAAAGGGGAGACTCGTGGGTACCCATAGAACCCATTCACACTCACACATCTGGAGGTCAGAGGTAAAGGGACCCCTTTGAAAATGGACATGACAATTTTTCCTCACCAAAATTTAGCATAAGTTTGGAGCATTATTTAGCCTCCTTTGTGACGAGCTGGTATGACACTGTTGACATTTTTTAGTTTCATATGATACCAGTATATCTTCACTCAAGCTTTAAAACTGAGCCGCTACAACCTCCAAAAGATCGATTACGTTAATGCGTTAAAGAAATTAGTTGCGTTAAAACGATTTTGCGTAAACTCGTTATTATCACGTTAACTTTGACAGCCCAGACCCAAACGTTGTATTTATATGGAACCACAAGGCCACAAAGACGCACAACCTCTCTTCTTTATAAACATTTATTTATTGATCGGCCTCTTTCTTGAGCCGTGATAATAAGAGCCATCACGTTACATGAAGTTTGTACTGACACACAACAAGAGCAAAGTAAAGTCAGGTAGACCTCCGTGTTCATGTGTTCACATATTAGTGTTCACATGTTATAAATCAACGTCACCGCTTCAAGCATTGTCTGTTGTATTGAGCGGTTTTACACCCAACAATGTCATTCTCAGAGAGCAATCTCTGTTTCAGACTGTATCATTCGTCACCTGCTCTGTATCTCCATCCATCACTCTCTCAATCACCCTCTCACTCTCTCTCTCTCTTTGGGTTTCTCAGTGTTTCCGTCGCCGTCTCTATCCGTCATTCTTTACTTCTCTGTCACATTATCACACACAGACAAACGTTTCTCCCGTCGGGCGACTGCTGCAGGTTTGAACTGTCTGTCTGTGTGAACAAGAGCCCTTTATATCCACACATGCAATCTCCATCGGACTTGGAGGTAATTCCCCGAGGAATCAATAGCAAATCCTCGCTGTCTGGAGAAAGTATTGCTGTTCAGGAACTAAGATAAACCGTCTTATTGTCACTGTGAGTGTTTGAGGTGTTCTCAATCTATATAAGTGCATTCAATCCCTGTGTCGGATTTTAAAATGTGCATATCTGACCAAGATTGAAGTTAAAGAGGACCTGGTATGCTTATTTTCAGGTGCATGCTTGTATTTTAAGTTTCTACTAGAACATGTTTACATGCTTTAACGTTCAAAAAACGCTTTTTTCCTGAAAAGTCCAGTCTGCTCTGATTGGTCAACCAAACCAAACTCTTCAGACTCCGCTCCAGCTCCACTCTAACTAGCTTAGTTTGAGGGCATGCCAAACTAGCCGCTAGGCAGTTATTATGCAAATGTGTTACTTGGTGACATCACAGCATTACCGAAGAAAAGGTGGGGCTTCACTCATGGCGTTTTAGACAGTTCAGGAGCAGTGTTTCTGTAGGGGAGAGTAACTCCCTTTGGTGTGGACTTTGGGCTTTGGAACTCAGCAGACCTTTGCACAAAAATGATGTAAAACACCAAAACAGTCTCATGGCAGTTTGTGAAATAGTCACGAAATGTTATCTATTTGATTCGTGTAAATAGGCACTAACTTTCCTTTTTTTTCATGACACTCAGCACGACTTTCAACTACGTTTTTTTTCGTGCGTTTTTATTTTTTTCCGCTCTAGTCTTTTCAAAATAAAACTACTTAGTTAGGTTTAGGAATAAATCAACTTGGTTAGGTTTAGGCAACAAAACTACTTAGTTGGGTTTAGGAAAAGATTGTGGTTTGGGTTAAAATAACTCCGAAAGTGCTGTAACTTAAGTATAGAAAAAAAAGACTGATGATTACATTACAGCTTGTTTAGTGGCTGCCGTCTGCAGCGTTCTCCCTCAACACTGGACCAGTTTCAAATATTATAGTCCTCATTATTCACTTAGACACAAAAACATGGGAAAATAGTGTCCAGTTTTGAAAAAAAGAACAAAGAAAATACTTTAACAAAGCATTATTTCGTCTCAGTGAAAGGACAAACTTCTCAGAGGACAAACCTGTCAGTTAAATATTAATGAGGAACAGCTTCTCCAGGAAATCACAGAACAAACAGGAAAACTTATGATTAGTTTGATCGACGGCACGAACTACAGTCTGCCTTTATGTTGACCTCCCCACACACACACACACACAGACACACGCACAAACACACACACACACACACACACACACACACACACAGCCAAGCAGGAATGGACTGAAGTCAACATTTTGTACTTGTTTCTTCTGCATTATGGATGACTGCTGACAGGTAGCAGAGAGGAGGGACGGGTGGAGACCAGATGAGCTCAGTGATGTGGAATACGATGATGATGGTGACGATGATGATGGTGATGATGATGATGATGATGACGATGATGATGATGATGACGATGATGATGATGATCAAAAACACCCCGAAATCTCAAGTCAACTAAAACATCAGCGAGGAGTCAAGAAAGATATTATTAGAGTGAACATAAGGCAATAATCAGTAAATGTTCAGTGATGATGATAAGTATTTATTAAATGAATCTTCCTGTGGTATTTTGTTGTCACTTGTGAAGAGTTTATAGCGTTGGTTGTCCGTACACCACATATGATTATACTGCATGAGAACAAGCTCAATGTAATGTGAGGACAGAGGGTGGATGCACAAAAGTGATGGAGGAAGTATTCAGATCCTTTATGTAAGTTTTTAAATGTTTTTTAATTGTTTATATATATTTTAGTACTTCTCATTACATTACATACTACATTCCTGTTTACACTTCTGTGTACATATGTTCCTCCTCATCATGCATATACCTACTACGTCCTGTTTACATTCAGTTTTCCCATCTGAAATACTGTCTTCAACAAAATTACAAATTTACATTACTATTTTTTTTAGGGCTGTCAATCGATTAAAGTATTTGATCGCACGGTTGTCCATAGTTAATGTGATTAATCGCACATTTTTTATCTGTTCAAAATGTACCTTAAAGGGAGATTTTTCAAGTATTTAATACTCTTATCAACATGGGAGTGGACAAATATGCTGCTTAATGTAAATGTATGTATATATTTATTATTGAAAATCAATTAATAACACAAAACAATGACAGTCAAGTCAGCACACTGACATACTGACAGCTGTTGTTGCCTGTTGGGCTGCAGTTTTTGCCATGTTATGATTGGAGCATATTGTTTTATGCTAAATGCAGTACCTGTGAGGGTTTCTGGACAATAACTATGACTTGACCCCAAAACTGCATTTACATTCACATATCTGGAGGTCAGAGGTCAAGGGACCCCTTTGAAAATGGACAAAATTTAGCTCAATTTGGAGCGTTATTTAGCCTCCTTTACGACAAGCTAGTATGACATGGTTGGTACCAATGGATTCCTTAG
>CAKAKR010057526.1:22191-37987 GCA_916700685.1 Adelosebastes latens
GGGAGTGGACAAATATACTGCTTTATGTAAATGTATGTATATATTTATTATTGGAAATCAATTAACAACACAAAACAATGACAGATATTGTCCAGAAACCCTCACAGGTACTGCATTTAGCATAAAACAATATGCTCAAATCATAACATGGCAAACTGCAGCCCAACAGGCAACAACAGCTGTCAGTGTGTCAGTGTGCTGACTTGACTATGACTTGCCCCAAACTGCATGTGATTATCATAAAGTGGGCATGTCTGTAAAGGGGAGACTCGTAGGTACCCATAGAACCCATTAACATTCACATATCTGGAGGTCAGAGGTCAAGGGACCCCTTTGAAAATGGCCCTAACAGTTTTTCTTCGCCAAAATTTAGCATAAGTGTGCAGCGTTATTTAACCTCCTTCCCGACAAGCTAGTATGACATGGTTGGTACTGATGGATTCATCAGGTTTTTCAAGTTTCATATGATACTAGATACTAGTATCTAACTTTAAAACTGAGCCCGCTACAACCTCCGGAAGATCGATTGCATTAATGTGTAAAAAAAATAAATAGGGGCTTTAAAACGAATTTGCGTTAAGGCGTTATTATGGCGTTGACTTTGACAGCCCTAGTTGACACTAAAGCTTAATTAAGAGGGTGTCTGGCTGCATAATGTGCCATGAAACAAATATAGATTGTTTTCATTAGTTTTAGTTTGGACATCATGTGCTGCAGGTTATTTCAGGAGCTGCTCTGGGAGGCTCAGATGTGACTCTCTGGTTCATAACTACTTCCTCTGCAGCTGAATTAGGATTTAAATTTAAACCCCCCCACCCATCCCCTCTTGTTACTGACAATGGAGGCAGCCCCCCCAGGGAGGTGTGACGTCACAGATCGCAGTCACATCCACGTCATTGTCCAAAATATTGACTGAGCTCCTTCTTGCAGCCTGCTGTGTTTCCATAAACAGAATATGCGCTCACTCCACTGCTTTACAAAACAATAATGATGTTTATTATTATTATTAATTTATTATTATCATGATTTCATACACAAACATTCATCTGAAACAAAATAGTTCAAGTTCAAAAGACAGAATCACTATAATAAATCCCATAATATTGCTGTTAAGACTTTACAGTGTGCATGTGGTCCTCACAGTTTATTGTGCATTAATTGTGGGTGAATTAATAAGAAGCTCCTACTATACATCATCACAACAACGATCCTGTGGTTTCCTACAGACATTAAAGTGGTTCTGGATATTTAACTGTATATGGGTCTTTATAGTGTTCTCGTCTCCTGTCCATCACCATAACATCCTTCTAGTTATCATTCTTTTAACTTGCAGTCACCTCCACCTGCTCCTCAGCTGTATCATAAAAAAATATGACAGTAATTACAAAGGAATCGAGTGACAGTTTTTTTTTGTTTTTATGTTTCCTTCCTCCTCATCTCGATGCTACATTCAGGTCCGTGGAGGCTCATAAGCACTTCAGCAGGAAAAAGTTGCAGAAAGCTCCCCGAGGACAGTCGCACATCTTCCCGATCCGAGCTCCTTTCCTCACTGCGCACTGCTCCCCAACATCACACTGAGGGAGAGAGAGAGGCAACAACACCACAAGGGTTTCATTCATTTCTACCTGCTGCTGCTGCATGAATATACACCAATAATATCAATAAATATAATGTGTTTAAGAAAGCACAATAATACCGTTGGGACTTGGCCAAATTTCTTTTCCCATGAAGGCAGTCGTTTAGCTTGCAGCTTTTCCAGAACTTCTTGGAGAGCTCCGAGCTGTCAGGAGACAAATAAAAAAAAAAACAAATAAATAAAAATACAATTTAAAAAAGTTCTTAATGAATGTGACTTTGTTATTTTAAAATTGCAAAATTATTACAATAAATAAAATAAAATAAATACTTTAATTAAATGCAATAACAGGTGCATATTTTGTTTCAAAATGACACAAATTGATGAGATAAAATGTCAGATATGCACATAACAGAAGTAAATCTTAAATGCATGCATTTCTGAATTGAGTTTGGTTTACTTTGAGGTTGCCACAGACTCAATGCATTTACTAAAATGTTAACTGAAATGCAAAGTAACATGCAAAATGCACAGCTTTAATCGTCTGTGTGAATGCATGCAGTGCAGCAGAAGTGGAGTCATAAATCTCCGATCTGTCAGGAGGCAAATAAAAAACAACAACAAATAAATAAAAAATAAAATAAAAAAAAAAAGTTCTAATGAATGTGACTTTGTTATTTTAGCAACGAAATTGCAAAATTATTATAAAAAATAAAAGAAATACTTTTTAAATGGTACATAAGAATATGTAATATAATTAACAGGTGCATATATTTTTATTTTTAAATGACACAAATTGATGAGATAAAATGTCAAATATGCAACATAACAGAAGTAAATCTTAAATGCATGCATTTCTGAATTGAGTTTGGTTTATTTTGAGGTTGCTACAGACTGGACAGGAGACAAATAAAAAACACAACAAATAAATGAAAATAAAATAAAAAAAAAGTTCTTAATGAATGTGACTTTGTTATTTTAAAATTGCAAAATTACTATAAAAAAAAAAAAAAAAAAAACTTTTTAAATGGTACATAATAATATGTAATATAAATAGCAGTTGCATTTTTTTTTAATGAACAAATAATAATAAATAAATTGATAAATTGATGAGATAAAATGCCAAATATGCACATAACAGAAGTAAATCTTAAATGCATGCATTTCTGAATTGAGTTTGGTTTATTTTGAGGTTGCCACAGAATGGATTCAATGCCCACATTTGCTCAAATTAACCGAAATTCAAAGTGACATGCAAACACATATTTTGGTTGTTGAAAAGCTTTAATCGTCTGTGTGAATGCATGCAGTGCAGCAGAAGTGGTAGTCATAAATGATTATAAAAAAAAATAAAAGAAATACTTTTTAAATGGTACATAATAATATGTAATATAATTAACAGGTGCATATTTTTTTTTTAAATGACACAAATTAATGAGATAAAATGTCAAATATGCACATAACAGAAGTAAATCTTAAATGCATGCATTTCTGAATTGAGTTTGGTTTATTTTGAGGTTGCCACAGACTGGATTCAATGCCCATATTTGCTCAAATTAACTGAAATTCAAAGTAACATGCAAAATGCACATATTTAATCGTCTGTGTGTGGGTAATATATGTGTGTATGTATGTTATATAAATAACAGGTGCATATGTTTTTTTAAATGACACAAATTGATGAGATAAAATGTCAGATATGCACATAACAAAAGTAAATCTTAAATGCATGCATTTCTGAATTGAGTTTGGTTTATTTTGAGGTTGCCACAGACTCAATGCATTTACTAAAATGTTAACTGAAATTCAAAGTAACATGCAAAATGCACAGCTTGAATCGTCTGTGTGAATGCATGCAGTGCAGCAGAAGTGGAGTCATAAATCTTACCAGCTGCTTCTCGCTGGTCAGGTTCGGATCTTTCGGGTAGAAGTCCCTCAGGGCTCTGGGGCTCAGCTCCTCGTCGGACTCTGGGTCCAGGTCTTGGTCTCCGGAGACTCTGGAGGATGTGGAGAGCAGCAGCAGCAGCGTGCAGAGCAGCGCCCCGCTGAGCAGCCTGGAGTCGGTCTGCATGGTCACATATAGTCGCTCCTCCAGAGAGCCAAACACCTTTTTATCTGACTCCTGCCATCAGCTCGCTCCACCTTAATCCTTTCACTTTTTTCTTTTTTTCTTTTTGTCATGCGTAACAGCTGCAGCTTGGGTGAGTCATCCTGGAAAAGTTGCTGGGCAAAAATGTGCCTCAAAAAGTCAACAACAACAGCAAGGGGTCGTTACTGATAAAGTAATGGATTACTTGTTACTTGCATGGAGGATGGAGGGTTTAAATCATTTCTATGAATAACAATCAGCTGATTATATTTTGTTGTCTGCATTTGGAACTGTTGAGTATAATTTTTTATTGGAAATCTTGCAGCCTGAATAAATACTTTAATTAAATGCAATAACAGGTGCATATTCTGTTTAAAATGACACAAATCGATGAGATAAAATGTCAAATATGCACATAACAGAAGTAAATCTTAAATGCATGCATTTCTGAATTGCTGGGCAAAATGACAGCAAGGGGTCGTTACTGATAAAAGTAATGGATTACTTGGATGGAGGATGGAGGATGGAGGGTTTATTATACTTTATTTTTTCCTTTTTTTCAAGGCTGTTTTCATATATGCAATCCACTGTTTTTAATTACAACAGTCTATAAACCAACTTTTAAGTAGATGAGCTTACAGACAAACCCATCAAGTACACTTAGAGAAAACAACCTCAACATTCAAAACCACAACCAAACCAAGAAAATAAATAATAATAATAATAATAATAATGACAAAAAGAAAGAGTAGAGTTAAAAAAACAACAACAAAGCAAACAAAAAAAAACACACATAACAAAAAAAACAAAATATATAGTAATATCATTTACATGGGCACTCACATGCATCCTCCTTGGATGGAGGGTTTGAATCATTTCTATGAATAAGCATTAACAATCAGCTGATTATATTTTGGTGTCTGCATATGGAACTGTTGCAGCCTGAAGGATCAATTCACCTTTAAATAAGAGCAATGATGTGCTTCAGTCACATTGCTTTGTTTAGTATTCCAGCAGTAACTTGTATTACTTTAATACTCTTCCATTATTATACCTCAGAATGGCATTTGCAGCGTCTCCTGCATGTAAACACGGTGACTCAGTGAGTCTTTTTCTGCTGTAAATGATCAAGGAAACCAACCAGCGCTGGCGTTCAACGCCCTTGTTATTCTTTCAAAACAGCGATGAACCTCCCACCCGTATAAAAAAGTCAGGTTTATCACTTTGAAAGTTGTTTTGACTTTTAGAATATGTGCGGGGACTGAGGGACAAATGGACAAACAGGGTTTTTTTATTACCAGATGTAGTCAAGCTGTTACTGAAAGGGAAAAGGTGAAGTCATTTGTGCAGCAGGTCATCTCATTAGTGACAAACACCAGTAAGAAGGCTCATATTTTTCAGCCGGTTAGACTGTTGTCAGGTCATTAAATGGGCGTTACCAGGGGTTATCAGCCTCATAGATGTGGGTCAGAAGGGGCCTGCTACACCCACTAGTAGGTTTTATCATCGATTCACGTGGGCGATCACCAAAAGAAGGAATAAAAGAAGACAACAGCGACCTCTAGTGACTGTAGTAATTACGACAGGAGTGAAGGTGGAAGTCAGGCGCTGTAGTTTAAGGCTCTGACACACCAAGCCGAAGGTCAGCCGTCGGACAGTTTGGGCCCGTCGGTGAGCGTCTGTCGGTATAGTTTTTTGCGGTGTGTCCCGCAGCGTCGGCTCTAGTCTGCCCGTGTCGGAGGTTTTTCGGCCAATTCAGCCCGTCGGTGAGAGACATCACTCTGATTGGCTGTTCAGCTTAAACCAATCAGTGCACGAGAAGAAAAACGGAAGTGAGGAAAGCAAGCCAACGATTAGTGGTATGCTGCTACACACTGCTCCTCTAACTCACCCTTCATATACCCAGCAGCCACAATATGATATCATTTTACCTCTTATACAACCACTGTAACAATGCAAAGGATGTTCACACACACACACACACACACACACACAATAGGCTATGGACGGACAAATGACTGCTGCTGCAGCAGATATTGTATTGTTAATCCTGTGCTGGACTTATCCCGGCTCACTGCATTGATCGCTGCTTCAGAGCCGCCTGTTTCGGGTCCGTCAGCACTGACGGAGAGAGACGACGGAGGAGCAGGAAGCTTTGATTCTGCTCCAGGCTGCTGCATGACTCATGTTTCTCTCTCTCTCCACACTTTTTAATGACTGAGACGCCAATTTCAACATTTCATTCACAACAAGCAGCTTATTTCATTCACAACCACGACTTCATTAGTTTTTGTACGATATCCCTGAGAGTCCTGCAGGAGCATGGAGGACACCTCGAGCTCTGATTGGATTCTCTGGTGGTTTCGGCGTTGAGGACATTAGGTGACTTGGCTCAGATTGTGTACCCTCGAGCATGAATAACAAGCGTTTAGCAGAACAAATTAGAGTTGGCTGATTCAACTTTCAAATAAATGTAACTGGAATATAATCACAGAAAGCTCAGAGTTACAAACAGGTGGAACAAACAGACAAGGCCGTCACGTTGTGTTGGAAAGCGGCGGGAACATAAGGGCTCAGTTTACTGCTGTTTGTTCACAGCTCTGTGCTCATCAGCTGTAACTGTAATCAAGCTGTAAATCATGAGGACGGTTTCCAGTTTAACAGCAGCTTTAGTTATCCAAAAATACCCAAATAAAGGAGATTGACTCTAACTGTCTGGATACCCTGAGGAAAAATGATTCATTCAAGTTCTTATTAACATTCAGAGACACACGTAGAGGAACAAGAGCCCGCTTTTACACTTTTACAAAAAAAAAAATCATGATGATATTCACATTTACAGCTACAGGCAATCTAAGAGTTTCCATTTATCTGGAAGAAAAAGAAGTATGCACATACGAGAAACTTTGAGTATTGGACCCAGCAGGGGATTTATTAGCAAAAAAAGACAATTTTCCAAAGGTTGCATGTAACCTAACCTGCATGAACCCAGAATAAACTCACGCAGGCACGGAAATAATATGAAAACTTCAAACCCAGGGCTTCTTACTGTGATACTACGATACTATATATAATATATAGTCAGGCTGTCAATCGATTAAAATACTTAATTGCGATTAATCGCATGATTGTCCATAGTTAATCGTGATTAGTCACAAATAAATCACACATTTTTATCTGTTCAAAATGTACCTTAAAGGGAGATTTGTCAAGTATTTAATACTCTTATCAACATGGGAGTGGGCAAATATGCTGCTTTATGCAAATGTATGTATATATTTATTATTGGAAATTATTACACGGCTGTGTACTTGATTCTGATTGGTCAATCACGGCATTCTGCGGTGTGTAATTTCTGTTTAACAGACCGTATGTATAGCAGACCGTTGCTATGTATAGCAGACCGTTGCTATGGGCGCAGTTCTGATGTCTGACTCTGGAGGACCGATTTTGTGTCAAAATATTGATTTCTTCAGTAAGTAGTTATGTAATAAGCGGGATAATGTACAGCTAGTCATTGTTGTGAAAGAATCCCAGAGGGCTTTGCGTCGGGTTGCAGCATCGCCCTCTCTGGGATTCTTTCACAACAATGACCGGCTCCACTGTACATCATCCCCTACTCAATTAACAACACAAAACAATGACAGATATTGTCCAGAAACCCTCACAGGTACTGCATTTAGCATAAAACAATATGCTCAAATCATAACATGGCAAACTGCAGCCCAACAGGCAACAACAGCTGTCAGTGTGTCAGTGTGCTGATTTGACTATGACTTGACCCCAAACTGCATGTGATTATCATAAAGTGGGCATGTCTGTAAAGGGGAGACTCGTGGGTACCCATAGAACCCATTTACATTCACTGATCTGGAGGTCAGAGGTCAAGGGACCCCTTTGAAAATGGCCATGCACGTTTTTCCTCACCAAAATTTTGCGTAAGTTTGGAGCGTTATTTAACCTCTCTCGATTTCATATGATATCAGTATCTTCACTCTAGCTTTAAAACTGAGCCCGCTACGACCTCTGATCACAAGTTGCGTTAAAGAAATTAGTGCCGTTAAAACAAATTTGCGGTAACGCGTTATTATCGCGTTAAATTTGACAGCCCTAATTTTTATGTAACATGTTCAAACAAAACTGAAACAACCCGGGCCACATATATTTCACAAGTTGCAAAACAATCTAATCTCCGTCCACAGGGGGTCATGTGAACGTAAGCGAATGGACGTCAAATGGGCATATAGGCCTACACGTCATCTTATAGGCCGGTCATATCAAGCCTTTATCTGCCGATACCGATGACGTGCCGATATCATCATACATCCCTGAAACAAATATTTATTCCATAACCTGTGATGGTTAAATAGATATTTGTTGGTTTTTGCCCACTTGGGTATTCAGTGTGTCTCTAACCAGATTCAGTTATCTCCTGGCAGCAGGTGCAGCCCACCTGTTGCTCTGCTGATGGTGAATATTATTTACTGTTGACACCAAACAGCAGGAAGGGAAAACAGCAATAACAGATGTGTTGGGTCGGGACATGACGTCGAGCTGAGGAGGCGGCTTCAGAACGACAGTGTTGTGTACGTCCATCGAAGAAATCCATTTAAAGATATCTGAACATTTTTTTGGTCTGCAATCACTCATATACCCCGGAAGATGCTGGACGTCTTGCCACAGTTTACTGTTTTTATTCATGGTGTAATTGTACTGTTATTTTTGTCTGTATTCTTTACAACATCAATGATTATATGAACTCAAACAATCATGACTTTATGACATCTCAATGAAACATGTCGCTGAGACAGTTACAGAGGGAGTCGTATGCTGTACTGATTGTAAAGGTCTTTTAGGTAAGTTGTGATTTTGGGCTGCACAACATACAGTATACATTAACAGATCTGGATCCAGGTGCAGATCAAACATTTCAGAACATTTCCGGTTATTGAAATAACAAGTTTTGGTGACGTTTGCAGCCTTGGAGGAGTTGTGTACTGTCTCGGTGCTTTCTAGTCTTCCACAGCATTTTTATCAAAATCCATCACGATAAAAATAATCTGTTCTGTTATGTCAGATGCAGATAGGAGACTAATTAAAAACAACATTAAACAACAACTTTCCAAACAGCTTCAAACTCCTTGTCTTAGATTCTCACAGTGTCTGAACTCCACTGGAGGGCTGAGCTGCAATCTTCCATATTTAGTGTTTTGATGTTGGCGGTGGTGAGCGCCGTCAAACACGCTCCAAAATCTCCCACAGGAGAGTCTGGTGACTGTGAAGACCAAACTACTTCTCTGTTTTTCATTTTTGTGATGTTGTAATGGCGTGCTATCTCGGCCAGGTCTCCCTCGAAAAAGAGATTTTAATCTCAAGGGACGTCCTGGTTAAATAAGATAAATATGAGTCACATCATTTTCACCGTTACCAAAAGGAAGATTATTCAAGTGTGCTATTAGTATACTTACGTTAGTATACTTGGAGTATAAAAACTATTTAAGTAGTTTACTGAATATACATTAATGTGCACTTTCATATAAAGTGGGCTACAAGTACAGTATATACTAGTGTACTTGCAGCATAAAAAACTATTAAACTAGCAGTTTACCAAGAGTAAACTTAATAGTATTCTTTTATAAACTAAAAAGTGGGCTACCAGTATAAAACTAGTAAACCATCAGTATAATACTTACACTTAAAGTATTCTTTTATAAACTAAAAAGTGGGCTAATTTAGTCCCAAGAAGTATTGAAGTAGTACATTTACAAGTATAAAACTAGTAAACTATCTGTATACTTATAGTATAGTTGCAGTACAAAACAAGACTTAAATGTAAACTAGTTGTGTACTCAAAGTTTACTATTTTTACACTTAAAGTACACTTAAAAGTGTACTTTTATAAACTAAAAAGTGTGCCTTTTTAGTCCCAGGAAGTATTGAAGTAGTACACTTGCAAGTATAAAACTAGAAAACTATCTGTAAAAACAAAAAAAAACTGTTAAAAAGCTATACGTATACTATAGTATAGTTGCAGTACAAAATAAGACTTAAATGTAAACTAGTTGTTTACTCAAAGTTTACTATTTTTACACTTAAAAGTACACTTTTATAAACTAAAAAGTGGGCTAATTTAATCCCAAGAAGTATTGAAGTAGTACACTTGCAAGTATAAAACTCCTATCTGTATACTTATAGTATAGTTGCAGTACAAAATAAGATTTAAATGTAAACTAGTTGTGTACTCAAAGTTTACTATTCTTACACTTCATGTATACTTAAAAAGTATACTTTTATAAACTAAAAAGTGGGACAATTTTAGTCTCAAGAAGTATTAAAGCAGTACACTTATACTAGTACATTGATATTAGTGTACTTACTACATAAAGTATACTTGGGAAATATATACTTGAATTTTAGTTAAGTATACTTAATAAAATAAACTTGAGGTATACTGCTCTTTCATCATTTTCATAGTGAGTGAACCAATTCTCCATTGTATCCTGAATGTAATCATCATTTATTCAGGTTTTTCCTTTAGTTTCCAGAAAATGAATCAGGTTAATCAGGTAAAACGCTGCCCTGTGTGCCCTGTACATTTATTATACTCTGTAGATTAATGATCTTTTTTCCCGATATCTCCGATAGCGATTAGTTCAAGAGGAATCTAATCAAGGAGTGTGTACATGTGTGTGAATCTGCAGCGATGTGCATGTTTCTCCCGTGTTGAATATAAAGTGCGGAGCTCTCGTTTCTTCTTCTTCTGTCTTTTAAAATGTTGTTTTATTTTGGTCCCTGATGACACTCCACCCATTTCTCTATCAGATAAAAACCTCATATCGTGGTCTCATAGCTCCAAAAAACTGTCTCCACAGCTAAAAATAACCTGCTTGATTTCAGCTTGTGAAGGACGGAGGTGTTTTCTGAACCCGTGTCCAATCAGGCCACATAATAATAAGAGGAGGTGGTGTAATGAGATTTTTACTGGTTTTCAATTATGATTTTTATTGTTTTCTTCACAGACATAAAAAGGGCAGCCCAGTTTGTTTTACAGATGAATATTCACTCTAGCTATCTTGCTTATTCCACCATGTTTTGATGCTACACTGATTACAGAGCTTACGCTGTGACAAGAGTGTGAGGATGAAGCATTAAGCTGTTCAATTTGATTCATTTATATTTTCTATGTGCCTCGTGAGTCCACCAATTGCCGCAAGTCGGTCCCCTTCTCGGAAGTCAGCCCACTGCAATCTATTTAACTGCAAATATTATTATCTGCATAATAACTCCCTGGTCTACCCTTTGTTTTTGTTTTCCTGGAAGAAGTTTCAGATCTTGTTTTCAGTAAATTGGGAGTTTTATGTCAAGGTCAGAGTAGAGAGTGAAGTAAAGCAAAGGGCAGACTGACGGAGGGGGGGATCCTCCATTCAGTGAAGCATCCATCTGCAGAGTCCAGCCTTAATTACACACCAACACCAACAAATACGACTGCTGCTGAGCTGTCTTGTTAGCAAAGAGCCTTTCCGGAAAACACCTCACATGGAGAGTTGAGGAGGAGGGAAGGAAGGAAGATGAGGTGACATAAGAGGACTACGTCAGAGCTATTCTATATCTCTCTCTCACACACACACACCAGTATGTTTTGCTGGTTTTTGATTGGTCATCAGATGGCGTAGCAGCCGGCTCCGGCAGCGAAGAACCGCCGGGGTCGGGTGTTAATTCCTGCGGTGACTCATCAATAATTGCTGCATCTCGAGTCTCACAAGTTATCTGTGTGAAATAAGACTATGATTAATGAGCATCATTACTGTATTGGTTGGTGTGTGTGTGTGTGTGTGTGTGTGTGTGTGTGTGTGTGTGTGTGTGTGTGTGTGATATGAAGTCATGTCTTTACGGCTCTCTGACTTTGACTCCGCCGCTCGCTGTCACATCTAATTTCATGGCCGAGTGACTCATCGATGTAGCTGCCATCTGTGTGGATCTTCCTCCCTCTCAACCTGAACAACATATACTGTATCGTTTTGGCCACGTTCAATTAGCTAAGTGACTTTTTCCTTCAGTAAACTGCTCCCAGAGGACGTCTCTGCTGTAGTCGGACATATCAGGTGCATGAATGTTCTGTAACATAAACACTTCTTGACAAAGAACTATTACTGCAACCGCAGATCATCTTAGGATCTCTGCAAAATTGATGACTTTAGACTCAACTTGACAAAATCAAAAAAGACAAGCAAGTCAAGTTGTTTCCTTTCCCTTCATTTCCTGCATCAACTAACATTAACTATTCATTCCCAGCAAGTCAACTCTTAATTCCCCAGATCCACTTTGTTTGAACCGATCCGACGGCATCCAATCAAGTTGCAGGAGAGAACCATGAAGAACTTATAAACCCTTCATAAAGGGTGCCTTATTAGAAAGTGGTAACAGGTTATCTTATATTTAACCCACAATAAAGCTGTTTTTGTCTTTTTTAGGGGGGTCCAGGGAGTCTTTAGGGGGAGATAGCAGGTCAACAGTATATACCATATAGAAGTGGTGTACATCATCTGAAAGCTGAGATGCAGCTCAGCATTGTATGTCAGTTGTTCTAGTCATAAATCAGAAATAAACATGAATTAATAAATGAATAAATTATTTAAAATGAATTGTAAAAGTGTATAAGGGTTTAGAACATGATGATAGAAGTATATGATGGTCATCCCCATGCTCTATTATGTCTCGTAAGTTGTTGCAGCAATTTTTTGGGTTTGTACCATTTGTTACACAGATTTGGTGCTAAATTTAACCATTTTTTTTACACTAGAGAATTGATGAAAATGATCAATAATCCCTCCAAAATACCACATTAAGACACCAAGACTTTAAGGAACACCGTAGAAAAAGCCATGCTGTGATTTGGTCTCAAAAACCTTTTTGACATTTGGAGATTTCTGCAAGAATTGCATTTTTTGGTGATTGGATGGCGAGCACTTCTGTTGTGTAAACTGCTCAGAAACCCCCTTATTGTCAATCTAGCTAGGAAAGCCATCTATCCTCTGAATGCTCTAGGTCTCTAGTTTGATCCATCCATCCTCTGAATGCTCTAGGTCTCTAGTTTGTGGCTGTCAAGTTTCATGAGGCTGTGATTATCCTAGAGGTCACCACAGGTCATTTTATACAGTGAGGTCACGTCTCACTACAATGAAATGGCTCCTATGGAGACTAACATCCTCACACATGAATACAGTTGGGCTCATTGGATCCACAAGAGTCTCAGCTTTACAGTGATACCCAATTTATGTAATTCAAGACTGTTTAGGGACCCCAGTATGCAGAAATATTCAAATACACCATTTTAGAATAGGAGAAAATAACACATTTGTAATGCATTCAAAAAACTGCATGTGATTATCATAAAGTGGGCATGTCTGTAAAGGGGAGACTCGTGGGTACCCATAGAAACCATTTTCATTCACATATCTGGAGGTCAGAGGTCAAGGGACCCCTTTGAAAATGGCCATGCCAGTTTTTCCTCGCCAGAATTTAGCCCAACTTTGGAGCGTTATTTATCGATCTTCCCGACAAGCTAGCATGACAAGGTTGGTACCAATGGATCTAAAACTGAACCTGCTACAGCATCTGAAAGACAGTAAAGTCAGTCTCAGAGGGTTAAGGCAAGTTTATTGATAAAAAAAAGTCTGAGTGTACAACTACCAACAGCTACCTGTGACGTTGATGATGATGATGATTGCAGATCAATCAGAGCCTCCAGGGGTCAATCAGCGGCGCGTCCAGGTGTAACAAGGTGTGTTTAACGCAGCAGGAGTCGGCGTCTCTGTTCACACCACGCTCATAATAATTATCTAACTGATTTACCGACTGACAGACAAGCGGAGGTTTTTCTGTATCAGTGACCTTGAACAGTAACAACAAGACGCCCAATTAGACCCGACTGAGAGAACACATCAGGCTTCCAGTCCAAACAGAGTCAGGTCATCCTAATATTAAATCTTAAATTTAGACTTCATAACATGCCCCAAAACATTTTCTCACCTCTTTTTTTTTTTTTTTTATTTGCTCTTAACCAGCTTTGCAGAAACAACCCCGCCTTCGGCACAATTTATACGCTCAAGCAGCTGCTGATTGCCGGCTGTCACAATGAATCCCTTCACTTGATCTGTCACATCTAGACTCTTTATACTCCCTCTTTAACATCTCCTGGTGTATTTGACACAATCTGCATCATTAACACGTGTAAAAAGCATCTGTTTCAAACCTGTGTGGGCGGAGGAGATGATTAATGCAAAAGTTGCTACCATTAAATCATAATGCTAAGCCCCTTGAAGGCTGCCCCGCTACACTGAAGACACAGGATGTTTCCAGCGTGGGCTGCACAAGTCCGGTTTTAAACTGCCCGTCATGTTGCAGAACATTTCAAGCGTGTTAAAGGGATGATGAAGCGGCTTTGATCTTCCCTCACTGGGATTAATATTTCAACTTTTATGAACTGAAAGAAAAGAGCAGAATATCAAAGAAATAAGAAATAATAACGTCGTTGCTCCGAATAATAAACGTTTCTGGAGGAAACCTCACTCCGCCCTTTTCCGTCTGAACCCTCAGGATAAAGGCGCAGCTCCGGGTTCACTGGATCGGTAAATAACATATACTTGGACAAGTTCACTCTGTCAGCCCAGCATCCTTCAGCGGCACTCTCGTGCGTCACTGTGAGGAAATTAAGGGTTGTGGGTTCGGGACCTTTCTGCTCCTGTCTGCCTACACGGCTTACAGTTGTCCTTAAATAATGCACGCTGTTCCTGCTGCTGTAATTGCAGGGTAGAGAAACAGTCCGGTGACAGGTTTTTTGCAGCAATGAGAAGAATTTCTTTCATCTCTGCATGTGTGTGTGTACACAAGGACACCCCAACAGGAACACACACACATTATCTATTGTTTAACGGAGCACACTGGCATTAGAACGTTTTTGTGTTTATCTTAAATAATAGGATATTATAGTAGGATATTTACTGACGTATTTTACGTCGTAGAACAAAATGTTTATTTCAGGCATCTAACCAAACGCCCATTCAAATATCCCGTTGACTTTGAGAGACTTCAAGGGAACCGGAGGTGCAAAAATGCCAACTCACTTCCGTGTTTTAGGACTCATTCCTGCAGCACTCTGAGACCCCCAAGAGACCCGTTTTTTTGTCCTTTTTTTAGGGGGTACAGGGGGTCTTTAGGGGGAGATAGCAGGTCAACAATAGATGTCACATAGAAGTGGTGTACATCATCTGAAAGCTGGGAACACAGAATCCACATACTCAGCATTCGGAACGCACTACATATTCAATTTTACGTCATACTTAGTGTGTTAGTAGGTTAGTGCAATTTCTAACACAGCCATTGTCTGGGACTCATCGATATTAGTACGACATTTCATGGCAATTCATCCAAAAGTTGTTGAGATATTTCAGTAAAGATGAAAAGTCAGGGGATCCCCACAGTCAGAAGAATTCAGCCTTCAAAATATCAAAGCAATCTATCTGAGATATTTCAGTCTGGTGGATCAACTGACTGCTCATAACAATCAATAGTTGTATGTATATGTTGATTTTACAGTTGGATAAATCCACCATGTCAACTCAAAGTGTTAGCAGAAGTCAGCACCGGGAGCTGATTCAGTGATTCAGTGTCATCAGTGTCTACCAGCACAAATGATTGTTAGACAACAGGCTCAATTACTTTCTTGTTACATAACAAACAGATGAATCATTAAATCTTTGCAGCATCTTAAATGCACCTGAGCTCTGCTGCGGCTACTGGGACTCAAATCAATATTGCAATCTGAAGTTTCTGTAATTGTCAGGAGGAGATACAAAGTTGTTGCTTGCTGCTCAAGATGGGGGAGGAAAAAAAAATCAATAAAGCCTGAACTATTCCAGGCTTTTCACCGCCATAACGTGGCAACACGAAGTGACAAGGGAGGTCACATGGAAGGAAAAGATACCAACAGGCTGGAAATAGTCAGCAGGGTTCATTTCTATGAGGAGATTGTCGTTTTCAAACATTTCTCAAATAAATAATGTTTGATTTCTTTCATCACAAAGATCATGATATATAAGTGAGTAAATTATGTTATATAAAACCCCCATGGC
>CAKAKR010057527.1:0-31699 GCA_916700685.1 Adelosebastes latens
GCAGAAGAGTTAGTTTAGCTCTGAGAATATCTAGTGAATGTACAGGGGACGTTTGTGCAGAAATAACTGCTGCAGCTCCTCCAGACCAACAGAGGTTTTCCGTGTCTTGTGAAGTGACGGGGCTCCTCCACGTGTTACGTTGTCGTCTCGTTACCGACCGGGTGCCGGTGTCTCCCTGCGGCTGCCGGCTGCGGTCGGGAGGCGATAACGTAACTCGTTGAGGAGCCCCGCTGCCTGAGCCTGCGCTGAGGCAGGAAAAGCCAACACTAGGATCAGCATTGATTCATGGAGAGACCTCCGTCTGGTCAGCTAACATTACTGCAAAGCAGCTGAAATATAGAGTGATATTGTGGTTTTAGCTGACGTGTGTCGCCTCACTATTTTGAGCGATGCTCGTTCATGTCTATTTAGAGCGAGCAGGCACGAGCTCGACGCTGACTTTTGTTGATTTCAAGGCCACAGGTGTCGCTGTTAACAAGCATTTCTGAAAGTTACAAATAGTCCCTTTAAGTAAAAAACCCTTCTTCAATCTCTGGTGGAAAATCTAATCAATTACTTAATTTATAATGAGCCAACAGGTCTGATATAAAGGTTAGTAAGTCATTAATAATGAGTTTCTTCTACTATAATAATTTATCAAGTCTGGAGTTTTACATATTAATTGGTGGTTAATAAAGGCATTTTGTTCCAGATGATCTCCAGCAGCTGAGTGGTTGAACTAAACATCAAGAGATCTTGCTAATGAACTGAAGAACTAAAAAGGCAAGTTATGCTGGAGACGGACAAACACCTGCCAACTGATTTGATCACAACCTGGCAACCCAAAGCTTTTCCTTATTAATCTATAAAGCATTCATAAATTATGTACTACCTATCAATAAAGCCATAACTTATAAACCCTTCATAAAGTATGCCCTAATAGAAAGGGGGTCCAATATTGTTTATTTATTTATGGCAACACATCAGACGCTGTTTTGCACATTTCAATTAACAAATTCGATTTGATCAGTATTAAATAAGATTATTAATTATTGTATTATTTAACAATATCTTGCCCTCATTTTACTGAAATTCCACCACTTGTTTTGCAAGACATACAGTATAATTAAAATGAATATATTATTGTGAATACAATAAGACATTTGGTCGCAGAACTAAACTTTAAACTTAATTATCGTCACACATTAATTATTTTTTTTATGATTATCACTGTAACTTGACCTGAACACAGATGTCTTGAATTATGAATATGATTATTTTGTGTTGTAATACTCATTGTGAATGATTTAAGGAAGCCTCATGGGACAAACAGAACAATATTTAGTCAGGTTTGATTTACACCCACTAGCTTGATTGCCTATATTTATCTGACCATGTGATGAGCAGACTCCTACTTCATATACACAACATGTGTTCAGCAATGCTTCACCCTCCTGGCCATGATGTGATATTACATACTTTTTTTTATTCACACAAGGTGTTGAATCATGCACATCTCATTTATATCAGTTTCTCAAAGACCTGCAGTGAAGATGTTTGTTTTTTTGTTTTTTTTGAGTAGTTGAAACTGCAATTCTTCTTTTTTTAATGATTATTTTGGGGAAAATACCCCACAATTGTGACTCATTCATGGGATATTTGACATGCATGTGAATTATTATAATTATTATTATTATTATTATTATAATTATTATTATTATTATTATTATTATTGCTGCGTGCATAGCAAACATGTTAGGATGTGGGCCCCTGAAAGTCCTGCAGTGTCGTGCTGTGTCTTGTTACACACTGACGACCCCTGCAGGCAGATTGGAGCAACAGCATTGCTTTCTTGTCACTGCAGCATTTGCAGCCTGTTTCTTTTATCTGGTAACAATCATGCAACATAATCTGTTTTTTTATATATTTTTTCTCTAATTTGTGAAGTTTCATTTTCTTTAACTGTTGAAAGCAGGTTTCATATTTTCACAAAATTAAGGACAGGATATATTGTGTGTTAAATGAAGCTGTTAATTATATAAGAATTAATTTACCTTTCATTGTGCTGTGCAGCAGCTAATGAATTATAAATGACTTTTCTTCTTTTGCTCGCTGTTCTATTGTCTGAAAGGTAACAATTAAAAAAAAAAAACATTGATGACCGGATCTATTTAACCTGCATCCTTTACAAATCTGTCATTCAGACAATGCTTTCTGTTGCACTGTGTGCAGGAAATATGGCATGGCTGCAGGCCAACAGAAACCAGTCGACCGTTGTACCGTCTCACTATCTCACTGTGCTGTTTGTTATCATTCAAACCTGCTTGCCCCTCCCTAGCAACTAATTCAGGTGTGTCCAGGACTCGCCCCAGGCGGTGCTATGAGTGAGCTCAAATGTGCATGTGTCTGTCTGACTGTGTCTCATAAACCGGCTGGTTACACATGAGGTGTAAAACTGAACAAAAAAAGAGGTGTGTCTGAGCTTTCACTCTGCAGTGAAATCTGTTCTGCTGTGAAAAGGCAACTGTACTTTTCCTTTTCAGATAACACTGTATTTATATAAGATTTACAGATTTAGACTGTATCATAAATATTGTGATTAAAAAAAAGCGTATCCTTCCACAGACAATGTAAACATACATGAATATCCTTTTAGTGCACTTTGGCTTCAAAGTCCAAGAGATAGACAAGTGAACCGTTGTTTGATTTATTACTTAGGGGTTAAGATCAACTTACTAAAACAATAAATTCATGGGCAGTGTACACGTAGTGTGGACTGTGCACAACCACACAAAGATACACACACACTACAGTTAATCTTCCAGCAGATAAGCAAATATTATAGAAGAAAAGGTGGTTAACACAAAGGTTTTTTAGCTCCAAATGATTGAGAAACAACTTCTGATGTCGACTTGTTTCCCATAAGGCCATGGTCCTAATATTTTGGGGGATTTGGGAGGGTTTAATGGACTGAGAAGGAGTTTACATTTTACAATTACAAATATATTCTTCCAAATGTTGGGCAATTTAAGGCTGATTCTGGTATTTTTTTTATATTGAGTCGCTTAATATACAGTATATAGATTAAAATAAACTATTCCTCACCAGGATGACACACCTTTAAAACAGTATTTAGATAATCATGTAGGGAGGTAACATTTACTAAAAATATAATAAAAACATGAAAAAAAAGATCAGAAAAGAGTTTGTTGGTCAAGTCAAACATTTCTTAAAGGCTGGGGTTTCTGGACTCATGTCATGACCTCAGTATTTATAAATTTCCGGCTAATGCACCCTCCCCTTGGTTCTATCAGTGGTCCCGTAAAGCAGCACTGAGGACATGTCTCTTTTTAAGTATTGTTCTATGAATCTATGAGGCAGTGGAAAGTGTGTATGTTAACAAGCTTCCGGGGAAACTCAGATCACAGCGTTAATAAGCGAGACAATGTCAATTGTCTACGTAATTTAATAAACCAGCTGTCAGGCTTGTTTACTCAGCGAATGATGTCAGTGTCAGTGTCTGGAAATGATATCATATGTGTGTCTACGAGTGTCAGCAGGTCTCACAGTCAGTGTGAATCATAAACGGGAGAGAGTAAACCTGGTGTTACCTTTGCATTGTTTGGATTAATCATGTTTTCCTTACGTCAGACAAGTATCTGTTTAGTTTTATATTCCAGATGTCTGTTTGCTGTGGGGTGACACATATGAGTGACAAATTCTCCTTTGTAACAAATCTCCTCTTCACAACCAGGAAGTACGGCAGTAGCCCACACTGTTTTTCAGTGCGGAAAGCAAACATCGAGTTAAATATTTACTCCTGAGCTGAAGAGACAGTCAGCAAAGCTTTTACTTTCTCCTCAAAAGGAAAGATTCATATCTTGCCAAAGAAAACAAACGTGCAAATTGTGTGGAAATTGCACCACAAGAAAATAACTGTGTCTGAGTTTTAATAAGGCCAAACCCTTTCTGTTGAAGTCATTATAGTTAATGGCATGCCTCCAATTATTCTTCACTATCTCATTATACCGAAAGGTTCACTGTCCTACTGTTCAGTCCGTCTCGTTTGGCACCACAGCGGTTATTTAGACTGAAGTTTGGAAAATTGTGCAGGCTCAGACTTGCAGTGTGTTTTGTTTGGAGGACGTGTATTAAGAGTGGAAAGACGTAAAGCAAACCCACCTGAGCCTAGTGGGAAAGAAATGCAGGGTGTGTCTCTTTAGGTTGGGTGTGTTCATGGCGTTTGAGGCTGGTCTTTCAAGAAATTGTCATTATAATAGATGAGGCAGTCATCATGGGTTTGAAAGTTAAAATAATTACCGTGTGAGGTATACTGTAAACTATCAAGCACGGACAAGTCATGATACGTTTTTCAAATACGTGCTGATAAAACATTTCAATGTGAAAAAGACGAGGATAGTAATGTTTGAATGACAAATTCCAGGTTAGGGCGTTGGTTTCCTCCCTCTCCTCCTATCTCTCTCTCTGTTCTCACACTGCTACGTGATGTAGTGTAGTTGTGTGTGTTCAGTGGCTAAAGCACAAGGTTAAATCACCAGAGGGCACAATATGTCTGTCAGCATAGTCAACTATTGTTTTCTCCATCATAAAGACTTTATTATGACATGATTCATAAAGACATAAAATATGGTCATTTTTGTGTCTGTATTTATATGTCTTTTCCACTTTTCTCATATAACAGACAAGCACAATCAGATCAAATCAAACTGAAGTTAACCGTTCAGACTTTAAACTGACTTTTTTTTTCACCCACACACTTTTTTAAAGACTGCCAGACACTGACACAAGATATGTGTATCCCAACTCTCTTTCACTTTTCAAAGCTCCGGCACGCCTTCCTGTAATGTGCTGTGTGTGCAGAGGAATGGAGAGATAGTAGAGAAGTGAGGACAAAGTAACAAAAATGAAGAGGAAATGTAACAATATATAAACTTGGTGTCACTTGGTTGTCAGCACAAGCAGCTACGCAAAACACTAAACTCTCAAATTGACTCCTTTCGACCTCAAAAATGTTGAACCCAGGATGACACATTCTTTGCGCAACCACTATCTCAACTCGCTCTACTGGGGATTAACCGTGTTGCCGTGGCTGCTGTATTCCTTAATTACTTTCAACTTTATATATATCATTATCACTTGCCGGAGTTTAAATGAGCCCACATTGATCCTGAAGCTGTAACAGAGGGAAATAGGAGCAAGCAAATGCATTGGGAACTCAAATCTAAGAAGAAATCACATAATGATTTTAGAATAATTATTCAGAGGGTGTATAAGTGAGGTTCATGGAGTCCTTTGTGAAATTAAAAATGCATTTTTTTATTATTATGACAGGGAAAAAGCACAGTGATCAATATCACTGTGAATGTGTTGGTGTTAGCCAAAATACTAATTTCCAACTATTGTCCCTTTGCCAGATGTTAAATGATCCATTAAAACAACATTGAAGCAATGTGTTACACCATACAATATAACTAATCCAGTACAATGACATAGCTGGTCTCAAATTGATCACAGAGATGATTAAATGTCTCTGACATTATACAACGTCTGTATACATTTATTTTGAAGATGGAAAACAGTTGCCTTTGTTTATAACAAGATAGTAACCAAGAATAGTGGCAAAGTAGCCTATCCAACTAATTTTAAGTCACGTTCCCCAGGAGACTATCACACTTTCAAATCAATCAAACTTTATTTGTATAGCACCTTTCATACAGGTCAGTGCAGTTCAAAGTGCTTCACAGATGACTGATGAGCCGAAAATAAGACAGTGTGGACAGTGAAAACAACAGAAAAGACAAAACAATTCAGAAATTTAACAATCTGATAATTTGAGACTATAGAATGATAGAAATGTGATTAAATAAATTAGAAGCTATAATAACAGTAGATTAATAAAATAACAATAAAATAGAATGTAATGAGACAACTTAAATACAATTAAAAATCTGATTAATAAAAAAAACTATAAAAAATAATAGAATTCAAATAAGTGATTAACAAAATAGCAATAAAATAGAATACAAGTTTACAACTTAAATGAAATAAAATAAAATAAGTGATTTATTAAATAACAATAAAATAGAATACAATGTTACAACTTAAATACAATAAAGGAAGTGATTAATAAAATAACAATAAGTTTACAACTTAAATATAATGAATTAAGTGATTAATAAAATAACAATAAAATAGAATCAAATGTTACAACTTAAATACAATAAAATAAGTGATTAATAAAATAGCAATAAAATAGAATAAAAGTGTACTACTTAAGTACAATAAAATAAGTGATTAATAAAATAACAATAAAATAGAATAAAATGATTCAACTCAAATAGAATGAAAATAAGTGACTAGTAAAATAACAATAAGATGGAATATAATTTTCAACTTAAATACAATAAAATAGCAATAAAATATAATTCAATTTTACAACTTAAATACAATAAAATAAGTGACTAATAAAATAACAATAAAATAAGTGATTAATCAAATAACAATAAAATAGAATACAATTTTACAACTTAAATACAATAAAATAAGTGACTAATAAAATAAGGATAAAATAAGTGATTAATCAAATAACCATAAAATAAAATATGATTTCACAACTTAAATACAATAAAATAAGTGATTAGTAAAACAACAATAAAATGGAGTACAATTTTACAACTTAAATACAATAAAATAAGTCATTAATAAAACAACAACAATAAAATAGAATCAAATATTACAACTTAAATACAATAAAATAAGTGATTAATAAAACAACAATTAAATAGAATAAAATGTTAAATACAATACTATAAGTGAATAAAAATAATTCGTCAACTAGGACTATGTCTATTAGGCTACATGAAGTTAAACACATGCTGTAATCCATAATAATTCTGTGGGAAAAAAAAGTTTGAAATGATTGCAACATAACTTTTTCAGCAGAATGAAAATGACAGCCCAGCAGTAATAACATTCCCACCCAGTGCTAGTGGGTGCAGGAGTGTTTCGTAAACACAGAAAGGTGTGGTTTCAGTCCAAAAGAGGCCAGCTTCCGTCTATTCACAGCAGACCATTATCTGCGCAACAGTCAGGAGAGACGGAGAGGGGAAAAGGAAAGGAGCAGATCTGTCCTCTGTCTGGTCTGGACGGCAGAGCAACAAAACAACTTCAAACTTTATATTAAAACATTAAAAACAACAACTCAGCCAACATGAGTATGTACGGCTCCAGTTCGAGACTGGCCACGCTGGGCCAGAGAAGTAATTCGCGACAGGATTTGGCGAGTCCAAGTTTTAGAAACGACGTGTTCCTCGGTGGAAACGGCTTCCAGGGAGATTACCAAGGTGGAGACGTCGTAGGCGGTGGTGGTGGTGGTGGAGGATACACCTACACCACCTCCTACTCCAAGAGCTCCATGCACGGTGGGGGGGCACATAAAGGACAGATCAGCCTGGGACCGGGCGGTGGTGGCACAATGAAGTAAGTGCTTCTAAATAAATCACCTGTTGCTTTGGAAATGAGTTTTACGCACGAAGATGTGATTAAATAAGCCATTAAATGTAAAAAAATAAATAAAAAAAAGAGTTCAGTTTTTCTTTAACTAACAAACTACAAACTACAATAATTCATGCATATTCTTGAGAAACATGTCCTCTGTGTCCATGCAAAGCCATGAAACCCATTTCGGAATTAGGAAACACTCACATCCAACCCCCCAGCATCAACACAGAAACAGTTTTTAAAGCTAGTCACATGCAAAACAGCACTTTACTATGGACATAAATGCACTTTTCTCTGCTGCTAAACACGACTGCAAATTGGGTGTATGACTGCAAATTGTATGAAATTGTGTCTGAAATGTTTACTTATTTTATTATTTTATTGTTATTTTTAGGTATGTTCATTTTAATACTTATTTATTCTATCCTTTTTAATGAACTGACGGGAGCTGCTGGGAGAGAAACAATATTTCGTTTTCTTCTGTGTATGCAAATACTCAGTGAAATGACAATAAAGTGAATCTTGAATCTTGAATCATTAGTCACCAAGCAGGTTCCCTCCTGAGGCCACTGCTGCTGGCTCACCACAGACTGGTTATTAATGAATGCTGTAGGCCAAAGAGATAAATGTATACCTACAAGAACACAAAGTCTACTGGTTTTCTACCAGTCCAAACTCATCCCAGGGATTGACATCTTTGCTGCAAACATAATTTTCTAATTCGTTTACGTGTGTTTCATTATGCAATCCTATAGTTGAATCACTCCTGATTGTTTTTTCCCAAATATTCTGAGGAAATACGTGGACACACCCCTTACCATCATTCATGATGTCAGTGTCTATATGTTGTAACAGTGAAGTCAGAAGTGTCTTTTTTTATAATTTTTTTTTCTAAATGCTTGACTCATGGTGTTAAAGTAAATACAGGATGTGTGTATGGGGGAGTTGTAAGCTCTTTTAAGACAGAAAGTCAAGAATTGGTCCATTTTTTTGTATTGGTGACCCTTACAACCTATAGGCCGACTAAACACAATTAATGAGTTTGTGTTGGATTAAAAAGGATTATTCCATCTGCAGAAACTGCTTTGTTCTTTCTTCAATTTTCACACATTATTGTTGTTGTTGCTATGCCATGTTGTTCATTAAGAACGTTGGATCTGATATTTTATGTTTTCATTTCCAAGTTCCGTGAAATTGAATGATCATTTACAAGCATTTATACCAATCTAGTAAACTATTAACTATAGTAACAGTATATGTCTTTGAAACAGTGCTTATTAAAAGATTAAAAACAAACAAAGATAGCTCTACATACATATACAGTAGAATTAAGTGGTGATGTGATGATATATGTCGTCAAAACAATATAAAAATGTCTATTGTATCTATTTTCTATATCGTTTCTATTGTGATATAGGATAGGCCTATATTTATTTATTTTTTCTCTATAATTTCACTTAAAACTGTTCCCTTTACACTCAAGTTCTTAAAATGAGAAAATACTCAATACTTTTCATTTGTCAAGTATTTATTTCACACAGGAGTATACAAAAATAGTCAAATAATATCGACTGTTATTTATTGAATTACCAGAAAACATGCTATATCGTTTGTGATATATATTGTTAACGAGATATGTAATTACCTATATATTGTGATGGAGGATTTCTGTCATATCATCTAGCCCTAGATTTAAGTTCTTAAAACACATAGTACACTGTATTTTCTTTTTTTAATTATGCTTTTCACATTGATATCATTAATTACAAGCTCTAAACATTTATTTTTTTCCCCCCTCATGTGTAGTGCACAGGCCATCCACGAGAGAGCGGTGTTCCTGACAGGCCAGTGCAAGTATTACCTGCAGAGAGCAAAGATGTGTCTCCAGGGTGTAAGTGTAGCACGCAGATTACACCGAACACAGCTGATCTCAAGTGTTTGTCTTCACTTCTAGTGCTAATTAGAATAATGTCAACCTCAATATTATAGTGTTTTCTGTTCATGCATCAACACGATGATGATTTTTATAGGGGGGTCCAGCTGTGGAGGCAGAGAAGGAGTTGATCATGGCTGCAGAAATCATGGAGCAGATGACGTTGTGTGGCAGAGAGCTGCAGCAAATGCGTATCCCTAATGACGTGTTCAGAAGGTAAGACAGGATGCTGTGTGTGAGTGTTTGCTGTTTGTCTTTGCATGTTTGCATTTGCATGTGTTCATTCACGACTGTGTATTCTGCCTAAAGGGTTAATGAGTTGATATGGTAGTATTTGAGGTCGTAGAGAGTAGCATCTGAATTTCATTTTGTAGTTGAATCAAACCGTATAAAGACAAAGTAATCCTGAGGAGTTATATTTGCCCCTCAGCTGTATTTGCCCAGCTGAGCTCTTTGATGTGGAGCCATCAGTGTGGAAGATTCACAAAGTGTATACCTTTTTTGTACAGCTTAGATCAGTTCCAGCACATGCATGGCATTCTCCATCAGCAGCTAGGCGGTATGCCCAACAAAGGCGGCAGAGGCAGCGTGGGTTCCCTCGATGGGGGGAGGATCTATAATGATGCCATGGCCTGGATCGCCCAACAGAAGGTGAGCTCTTCATACGTCAGAGACATTTAAGGACATGATACAAATAAACACATCAAATATGGGCAATACGGTTGAAATCAATTATCTTTTTCCTTCATCAATAGTCAAGTTTATTTGCTTAGCATGTTTAAAAACAATTGGTGTAGAGCAGAGTGAACAGCGAGTAAAATATCATCAACAAAAGCAACAAAATAACAATAGGTTGCAATGGAAAAATACAAGGCAATATTATAATATGTGTCCAAATCTAAAACAGAATGAAACTTGTAAGAGCAATTTATAAAAAATAAAAGTTTATAATATACTAAAACATTAAAACCACCAAGAGCATCCAAAGGCCACTGAAATATAATCATAGTCCATAAAATAATCAAATGTATGTGTAATTCAATGATCTGTGTTCCACTGTTATGGACACATACATTTTCTTTTGAATGACAATGTATTTGTAATTTGGACAATCATTAAATGACGATACAGAATCGTTGCCAGCATCAGTAAAGGTCGTGTCTAGAAGGTAACCTGCAAATTGCGAAATCTGATCTGAAATCTGCAAAAACCTGCAAATATATATATATATATTATAATAGATAGATTTTGTGCAAGTTTCCCAACTTGCGGGTTACCTTCTAGACCCGACCCATCAGTACACTCGTGTGATGCATTCTGTGACTGCATCATCCACAAATGTCTTGCTAAAACTCAAATGCCCAACAGTTTCCTAACCTGTTTGAGCAGTACGAATAGTTGCACCTGCATGTGTGTGCATGCCTGTGTTTCTGGGTGGATTAGTGTGCACTGTTTTTTTATGTGAAGGGTGGAGGAGGGAGGGAGGGGGATGCACTTACCCTATCACTTATTCTGACCTCCCGTAACTGAAACCATCTGGACACACTGCCAAAACCTGATCCGTGAGTCAAAGAGGCTGCGGGGGGGTGGGGGCAGTGAAGAAGGATTGAAACAAAGAAGAGGAAAGAGCTCTGCCATTTGAGAAAGAGACGGCGAGAGAGAGAGAGAGAGGAAGGCAGAAAGAAAGAAAGAGAGAGAGAGAGAGAGAGAGCGGGAGGCAGATAAAGAAGCTGTGGGAGCAAAAAAGAAAAGTACAAGTAAAAGAGTGTGAAATCTGACACTCTCCACTGAGTCAGTTGTTGTGGGACAGGGCAGTTCAGCAGGACTGTAACATGCTCATGGGAAAACGCCCTTCTAGTCTCTACCTCACCAACCCTCCCACCCAACCAAAAACACACCCTGTCACTCTGTCATCACCACTTCAAGCCTCACCCTTTATATAATAGATCATCACTCATTTTCCCTCCGTCATCAGATGTAGAAACATTTCTTTTCTGTCTCAGTATTTAGTTATTTCCTCTTTTTTTTTTAAACTCCCAAACTGTGAACATATGATGACCTACTGCAGTGTCTCTATGTACGTATGTAGGTCATGCTTTTAGCCGTTGCACCTACAGTCCAACATATAACTTTGTTGACCATTCTATTCAGGCCATTAGCTTTACTGCTGATAGTCTCGTAACAGCCAAGCAGTGTGTAGCTTCATGAAGGAAAAGGGAGTGGTTAGAGAACAAAAGACTTGAGAGAGAGAAAAAATGTGAGTAAAGGACCGGCTGAGGTCGGTTTGCTGGCAGAGCTCTTATCAAAGCTGAGGGCTGCTAACAAGTGAGGAATAGTTGGGATAGTTTCCTGCTTAACAACGGGCTTAATGATTATATGCTGACACCTAGAGGACAAAGAGGGCAAAGACAGATTTATGGTCAAGGAATTTATAGCAGGTAGTGTATCTGTTGAGATTTAGAATAACGTTGCCTTAAAGAATAAAGAGGGCTCACTGTGTATTTTTCTTGCAGTTAAAATAAAACCATGAAAAGACTCAAACAAGGAGCTGATTTTATTTACAACTATTGCCTGTGTGGCTAAAGCAGATTTTTTCTGTGTGCTCCAGAGCTTCATTGTTGCCCAAAAACTATTAAAACACATCGATGGGCCACACCGTTGCACTGGGTGGCATGTTCCTTCATTACAATGAACATGGCCACTGGTTTATTTTGAGTCAATTCCACATACACTGTCCTGCTGTTGTAAATACTCACTAGAGCACCAAATGTGTATTAATTCGCCGTTGAAAATAGTCCCCAACAAATGCACAATTTGTGTTTCATTTATTTTTTTCATTCAACCTTTATTTATACTCAAGATCACTGAGGGGTGACCCTCATTTACAATGACATCGAGTCAATAATAAAATAAAGAAAAGGAAAACAAAACAACAACAATGAGATATACAACTAGAGATGATGCAATATCATTATAGAAATATATTAAAGCCATTAAATCGTTTTGATTAGGAAAAATATTTTGATAGATAGATTCGGATATTTAAGGTGTAAAATAAAGTTAAGTATATAAAAAAGAAGAATCTTGTAATTACGATAGATAATTTGACAGATTAAAATGTAAATTAAAACACAGTTATGTAAAACAAGTAGAAGTTGGGAGATTTTAGAACAAATTCTAAAATGTCCAAAGGGTATAAGTGAATTGATTTTAATGAGTTGCTGTATTTTCTTCCAGGAGTCAGTTGCACTAAAAGTAAAAGTAATTTTTCCAAGTTCCAGATTGAGTAGCATTTGCTGAAAACAGCAGGTGTTTTAGGAAATTACTGAGCTCTTCTAAAAAAATGAGATAATGTATTTATGACCTATTTTCAAAGATTTACGTCTTCAGTAGGAATGAATGGCCTTAGGGTAGGAGTCACACAGACAGGTTAGGGAGGTCAGACAGCATTGAGAGACAGATTATGCTTTGTTGGTTTTTCATGAGTTTGTTGATAATAAAACATAAGGAATAATGCCAGACTTATTCTTTAAAATGTGTATATATACATTGGGCTGCAACTAAAGATTATTTCCATTATCAATTTGGTCTATAAAATGTTAGAAAATAGTGAGAAATGTCCATTCCAGTTTCTCAAAGTCCAAGGTGATTTAAATGTTTTATTTTGTCAGTCCAAAACCCAAAGGTATTCAGTTAAATATCATATAAAACAGAGAACAGCAGGAAATCTCCATATTGTAGAGGCTGAAAACAGCATTTTCTACCATTTTTGATGAAAAATGACTGTAACAATTAATGGTTTTTCAATATAGTTGGCAATTACTTTTCCGCCGATCGACTAATCGTTGCGGCTCTATATATACAGTATATATTAACCATTATACAGTAATGTTCCACAAAATTGTATTTATTTTGCTTAAATTGAGGTTGATTTTGACATTGTAATTGTGTGCAGCAGTTGTTGCATTTTAAAAGGTAATAAAGTGTGATTCTGTATCTTGTAGCGCATGATTGAGACGGCTCAGTGGGGAGACGACTCTGAAACCATAGAAAAGCAAATCATAATCCACAGCAGAAACCACAGCTCCATCCAGAGGAGCCAGGAAGTAGACCGCGCCCGAGATGAGCTGGTAAGTGGTTTCCCTATTTTGAACCTCTTCTTTAGATTCTTTAGATATCTTGTCTGTTATGGAGGATGATCATCCATGCATCATGTGCACAAAGGTTTTGTAATCTTATTTAAAACTGAGCAAAATAACATAATCTCTTTTTTTGTAGAACATGAGGGGCGACAAGTACAACCTGGCCATGCTGGAACAAGAATGGGAAAGCCTGCAGGTAGAACCAAACTCTTTCACAAATATGTCAAAATCAGCAGCACTTTTGTTGGTAGTATATTCATAAATTTACCTTGTGTCTGTCTCAGAAAATGTCCCACAGCCGCGTGCAGCAGCTGCGCGAGCTTCAGGGCATCATCGATGAGATATCCCGAGCCATCATGTGGGTGAATGAGAGAGAGGAGGAAGAGCTGATGTTTGACTGGGGAGACAAGAACATCGACCAGTACATCCCCAGGAAGCAAGAGAGCTACTCGGTAAGGCTTCTTTTCTCCTGTTTGGATGTCTCTGACTCTGACTTACACCTTTAATATTTGATGTGTTTTTATTTCCTATACCATTATAATCTTAGTGAAGTATGTTGGCTCTCTTACTTCCTGTTCTCCTGCCAGGGGCTGATGAGGGACCTGGAGGAGAAAGAGAAAGAGCTAAACAAGCTGAAGGTGAAAGCAGACGGACTTGTGAACAACAACCACCCTGCATCTGATAAGATTGAAGTAAGTTTTTTTCTGGCCGTTTTCCTCTCCTTAACAGCTGATTATTTGTTGATTTCGTACTGATGACTCTGTGTGCGCCCACAGGCCTACATGGACACCTTACAGACCCAGTGGAGCTGGCTTCTCCAGATCACTAAGTGTATCCACATTCATCTGAAGGAGAACGCTGCCTACAGCCAAGTAAGTGCTCAGTCCTGTTGATGAAAATAGTGCCCTGTGTGTTTTCATGTGAACGCTGATCAAAGATTTTTGCTGCCACATTCAGTTTTTCAAGGAGGCCAACGAGACCTACGCAAAGCTGCAGAAGGAGCACGAGTCTATCCAAAGCAAGTTCACATGCGACAAGAAGACCCCGCTGGAAAGCCTCACTGAACTCCTGAGAAACCTGGAGGTATCATTATACTATACGTATTTCCCTGCAGGTGTGGAGCATGAAACATGCTGAAAAACTATTTGCTCTGTCTAGTGACGTGTGTTTTTAACAATTTGCATGTCTGGTGAACTGGTTCGGCCAGTTTTATTTAAGAGACTAAATGGAATGTCGTGTGCTTTTGAACTCTGAATGGTAGTTGCAGTGTACAGTGGTTCAGTTAATAACACAGATCTGATTTTTGCACGTTCACAGAGAGAGAGGGAGCGAGTCATGGAGAATAAGAGGCAGGTCCAGAGTCTGGTCAGCAAATCTAAGACCATTGTCAGGCTGAAACCTCGCAACCCTGAGGAGAAGAGCAGCAGCCCCGTCATCGTTCAGGCCATATGTGACTTTAAACAAGACCAGGTGGGATATATGCTCTCTCGTACACACACACACACACACACACACACACACACACACACACAAACACATACACACACCTTAGACTGTATATAAGAAGTAGACGTAGTCACTGTGACATCACTCATTGGTTTGTGGGCTGCCGTTTTTAAGCCTCGAGTTCGGCATTTTTGGCTGTCGCCATCTTGTTTTTTGCAACCAGAAGTGACATGAGAGGGTGGAGCTAAGTACAACCGAATGCTGAATGAGACATTTTTAGGCGACCAAAATGTTACTTTCAAGAACTGAAAACACACTGTGAAAGGGTTAAAGTTGTAAGACGAAAACATGGACAACGCCCAGACCGGACAACGCCCAGACCGGACAACGCCGTGGTAATGACCTGTCAATCACAAGGTAGCCACGCCCTAAAACATCCCCTGCTTTATGGTGTATTTGACTCTAAATTGGACCATAATTTACTAAATGAACATCATGCTGTATTGAAGAAGACTTGAAACTAGCGATTGAGACCATAAACTCATGTTTACAATGTAATATATGTAATAAATCAAGTGAGAAGTAGGGTCATTCTCTCATAGACTTCTATACAATCCGATGTCTTTTTGCAACCAGAGGAGTCGCCCCCTTAGAAAGAATGCAAGTTTAAGGCACTTTCACATTGGCTTCACTTTTCAGAATTGGACGTAGCCCACTAACACACACAGAGTATGAAGTGGAATATTACAAGTATGATTCAGCGTTTTCTCTGTTCTGTTTTGTGCTTCAGAAAGGGATTTTAAAAGGGAACGAGGGCATCCTTAAGGATAACTCACAGCGCAGCAAGTGGCTCGTGACGGGACCTGGAGGTCTGGACATGTTGATCCCCTCTGTGTGTCTGCTGATCCCCCCGCCAAACCCGCTCAGCATCGGCCTCGCCAACAAGTAAGAACCATTCAGTCAGTGTAGACCAGTGTAGGTCTGTGAAAAACCCTGCTCAGATGGTCAGGGCAGTTCAATATGTGTCGACTTCAGTTTTTTTTTTTATGTAATAAATATATTGGAATCATCACATTTTCCGGAGCTAGATAGAAAAACAGCCGTCCTTTTGGGATGGTGATAAATATTTTTTATTCTAAAAGGTTTTTATAAGCATAAGAGGTAAAAAAAAAAATAACCATAACCAACAGAGGAGCAAGAAATCATCCTGTTAAAATGAAAATATTTTGATAAATATTACATGTTTATCATGTAGTGTCTGCATATTAATGGCTTGTGCTGTTCCTAGGAATGAGCAGTATTATGAAGCCATCATGAGCATCTGGAATCAGCTCTACATCAACATCAAGAGTCTCATCTCGTGGCAGTACTGCCTCAAAGACATGAACTACATCAGCTCCCTCACTGTCAGCATGGTAAGACGTCACAAAGAGTTTTACTGTTAAAATAACTTACTGTTTTCATATCAAGTAAAGCTGAACTAAATTCAGTGTCCGTCTTATCTGAAACACTTTATCTGACGCCTCTTGTGTCTTTTGCTTAACCTGACCGCTCTCCGTTGCCTCTCAGCTGTCTAAGATGCGTCCAGAGGAGTACCGCAGTATCATCCAAAGACTGGAGACTCACTACCGAGAGTTCCTGCTTAACTGCAAAGGGTCTGAGGTGTTTGGGGAAGAGGATAAGCAAACGATCCAGAACCACTTTAATAAAACCCAGGACCACATTGAAACACTGATTATCCAGAGTATAAAATGTCTTATTCCTAAATTGTCAGTCCACAAAATGTTTCCGTTTTTTCCACTATAAATGTATATTGTCTATATTTTGCAGCAGGTGAAGGGGTGAAGCTTGAACCCCCAAAACCGGAGACCCCCCCGATCAAATCCCCTCCTCCTCCCCCACCCAGCTCCACCCTCAGCCTCAGCCTGCTCCATAGTCTGCAAGAGATTCGACGCAGGATGGAGCTGGCCGAGTCCGGTCTCACCAGTCACCTCCACGTTCCCCTGGGGGACAACAGTGTGCACGAGTGCTCGGTGCACATCCAGCAGCTGGAGGTGTGTAACTTTATCATTTATCGTTCTGTCTAATTAAAAGTGAGGTTCTTCTTTGGTAAAAAAAAAAAAAAACATTTAAAAATTGGCAAAATATAATTGTAAATATACCCTCTGTTTACAGCTTACCACAATAAAATTACGAGTGAATCTCTTAAACAAAATATTAATTTCCTGTTTCAAGCACAAGTGTGAAACAGCTGAATATGCTAAATGTAATGTATTATGACATATTGACATCCAGAGTGTGCACCAAGACCTGGACTCCATTCATGATGAGTACCTGCGACTGAGAGAAAGGATTCTAAAGCAGCTGGCTGGGATACCTGCAGACTCCGAGCAAGCCAAGTTCCTCCGCTCTGAACTGGATATCATCAACCAGAAACTGGGAGGCCTGCAGGGTCTCTACCCAGCCTACCTTCAAAGGTACGTTAATTTAGGCTATTCACATCCTCTTTATATTTATTCCACAATGATTGAGAAATTTCTGCACAAAATAAAGTAAGTACCGGGACCAGAACTTGTTGCAATATACAGCTTTACTGATTATAAAGTAAAATCACTGTTTTCCTCATTAAATGTGCATTTAATGTCTTTGCGTGTTTACCAGGCTGTCGGCTCTTAAGGCGTTGCTCCAGAGCCTTCTTCAGGCTGAAGATATCATTAAAGTCCACGAGGCCCGGCTGACGGAGAAGGTGACCACCTCTCTAGACCTTATAGAGGTGGAAAACTATCGGAGCACACTAAAGGTTTGACACACTTTTTATATTTAGTTTGAGCTGCAAGACTTATACAAATTAATTTGTAGCACTGAATCATTGTTGTCCTCTGTGGGACATGAGGCCACAACTAGTAATACACCATCTCCTATTTTATATTGCAATATCACTATATGTTGTGATATACTACATTTTCTGCTAAATTAATTGAGAAACTTGAACAAGGAAGTTCATTCTTGACTTAAAAAAACGTATGTGTGACCGTATAATATGAACTCAAAGGTCCACTTACTAGCTTTTTTCTGAGCTTTCAACCACATCTCACAATCTTTACGTCTCTTCAGTCCTCAGTGACTGGATGGTTATTATGATCCCCACTCTTGTATGCAACAACTTGTTGGCACATGCTGAGGTTTCACACTTGGGTCACATGACAAAACCAATAGGTGTGAATGTAACAAAGTACATTTACTAAGTATTGTAGTATAAGTATTGTACTTGAGTACACATTTGTGGTAATTGAGTATTTCCATTGTATATCACTTTATACTTGTACTCCACTACAATTCAGTTAAAAATAAAAGTAATGATAATAATCCAACAAATGATAACACTCACATGGGCCATTTTTCTGCATTTCTGAGTACTTTTACTTTTGATAGTTTCAGTACATTTTGTGTACTTTTATTTAAAGAGGACCTACTATGCTCATTTCCAGGTACATTCTTGTATTTTGGGTTTCTACTAGAACATGTTTAGAACATGCTTTAATGTTCAAAAAACACATTTATTTTTCTCTTTAAGATTTGCTTTTGAGAAAAATATGGTGCACATTTGCAAAGGTAGTTCTCAAGCTGTGGTTGATATATTCTATTAAGCCTGCATGTGACATAGGAAGGGGAGCCAAATCTGAATGGCTTATCAAATCACATGTTTTCTGATCTAGGCAGCCCACAAAATACTGACTGGGTTGTCTTATTTCACAGTTTGTGGCTTAGTAGGCAATCCAGATACCCAAATATACGTGCACAAGCACTGAAAAGTGAGTTTTTTATGATATGTCACCTTTAAGTAACATTTTAAATGCAGGAATTTAACTTGTAATGGAGTATTTTAATATTACAGTATTACTATATGCAGTAGGATCTGAAAACTTCTTCCACCACTGACAAAACCGTAGCCAATCTCTGACGAAGACCAATCATATCATGTATAAATTCTTGTCATAGCACCCACCTCTTTATGTAAATAAGACTCTAATAGGATATATGTTTATAATTGAAATGTAAAATTTGAATCTATTTTTTGATTGTCTATTAAAGCAAATGAAGAGTGATCTGGAGCAGAAAAGAGACTTGCTGACGGCCATGGAGTCTGACCTGGCTAAAGCAGTGCACTGTAATGGTCAAATCTCCGAGTCTTTCCACAAGTGTGACGTGGACTTGTCCAAGTACTCAGACCGGGTGGGTCAGATGTCTGACCGCTGGCGCCGCATTCAAACTCAGATCGACAGCAGGTATGATAGTTTGTACATGTACACACATTCCTTCAATACCTGTGAATATTTCTCCACATCCTCCGTCCGTCATTGCTGGTAACAACTCTAAAAATATCCTTTCATCCTTCCTCTCCCTCCCACTCTTTCCTCCTCAGAGTGAGGGACTTGGAGAAGCAGGAGAAACAGCTGAATCATTTCCAGCAGAGCAGCACTCAGCTGGATCAGTGGATCGACAATGCCAGGAAGCGCCAGGACACGCTTCAGTCGGTCAAGCTCAGTGACATCCAGACTCTGATGGACCACCTCAACCAACAGAAGGCATGTCTTTCCATGTTTACATCAACATATTGTAATCAATAATAATAGTTGAACTGATTTTATTTTTAATTGGAAATATCCACCACTGTATTTGAGTTACTGACAGCCATGAGCATTGGTGTAGGTGTGTGGATTTTATCCATTATACAACAGCATAAGTGGAAAGTGTGCAAAAATGTCTGTACATGATTACTAGCCCTTTAGACCAAGAAAATTAATTTGTTGAGTGCCCGCTTATAATATCATCAACATTCTTGTCTAATATTATAATATCATTAAAATTCTCATCTAATATTGTAATAATAGCAATGAAATTCTTATACAATATTATAATAATAACATTAAAATTCTTGTCTAGTATTATAATAATATCATTAAAAATCTTGTCTAATATTATAATAATATTATTAAAAATCGTGTCTAATATTATTATAATATCATTAAAATTCTATTGTAATATAATAATAATATTATTAAAATGATTGTCTAATATTATAATAATATCATCAAAAATCTTATCTAATGTAATAATGTTATTAAAAATCATCTCTAATATAATAATATCATTAAAATTCGTGTGTAATATTATAATAATATCATTAAAATGATTATATAATGTTATAACAATATAAAAACTCTTGTCTAATATTATAATAATACAATTAAAATTCTATTCTAATATTATAATAATATTATTAAAAATCGTGTCTAATATTATAATAATATCATTAAAATTATTGTTTAATATTAATATATCATTACAATTCTTGTCTAATATTATAATAATACAATTTAAATTCTATTGTAATATAATAATAATATTATTAAAATTATTGTCTAATATTATAATAATATCAAAATTCTTGTCTAATATTACAATAATATCATTAAACTCTTGTCTAATATTATAACAATATCATTAAAATGTGTGTGTAATATTATAATAATATCATTAAAATGATTATCTAATGTTATAATAATATTAAAATTCTTGTCTAATATAATAATATAATTAAAATTCTATTCTAATATTATAATAATATTATTAAAATTCTTGTCTAACATTATTAAAATTCTTGTCTAATATTGTAATAATATCATTTAAATTCTTATCTAATATTATAATAATATTAAAATTCTTATCTAATATTATAATAATATTAAAATTCTTATCTAATATTATAATAATATTCTTAAAATTATTGTCTAATATTAAAATAATATCATTAAAACTCTTGTCTAATATTATAACAATATCATTACATTTCTTGTATAATATCATAATACAATTATTAAAAGTATTGTCTAATATCATAATAATATCATTAAAATTATTGGCTAATATTATTATAATATCATTAAATGTGTTGTCTAATATTATAAGAATATTATTAAAATTACTGTGTAATATTATAATAGTATCATTAAAATTATTGTCTTATAATAATAATAATAATAATAATAATAACTTGGATTTATATAGCGCCTTTCAAGAAACCCAAGGACGCTTAACAAAGACATAAATAAACACAACAATGGAACATAGCAGTAGCTAGAGGCCATAGGCCTTGGTGAAGAGGTGGGTCTTGAGAAGTCTTTTGAAGGTGTCCAGAGATGGTGCGTTGCGGAGCTCTATGGGGAGAGAGTTCCAGAGGGTGGGGGCTGTCACACTGAAAGCTCTGTCCCCAAAAGTTCGCATTCATGTGTGGGGGATGGAGAGCTGACCCGTGCCTGAGGATCTGAGGTTCCGGGGCTGTGTGTAAAGGTGGAGGAGGTCAGATAAGTACTGAGGAGCCTGGGCATTGAGGGATTTGTAGGTGAGGAGGAGGACTTTGTAGGTGATGCGGGACTTGACCGGGAGCCATTGGAGGTGGATGAGGGTGGGGGTGATGTGCTGCCTTATATTATAATAGTATCATTAAAATTCTTAATGGATATCTTAGAAGAAGCGCAGACTGGTCAGGGTCATCAGTGAATTTAATGCCCCCTTTTTCTGACTCTACAGGCACTACACACTGAAATTAAAGGAAAGAAGGAGAAAGTCGAGGTTGTGCATAGAAATGCTGACACCTGTGCTACCTCCATAAAGGTAGGTAGTTAATTAATGTGCACCGTTTTCTTTCTTTTTTTATACATGTTAACAAGCTGATTAGCCCTAGCAAGTACAGTACAAAATAATGAAGACCGTGTTGTGTTGTGTGTTTTCAGGACTATGAGCTGCAGCTGGCTTCCTACAGTTCAGGCCTGGAGACTCTGCTCAATATTCCCATCAAGAGAACAATGCTGCAGTACCCCGCTTCTGTGGTCAGACAAGAGGTATGACGACTGTCTCTCCATTGAGTCACACTAAACCAATTATTAATACACATGTTAGTTATTACACATTCAATTAATTATTATATGTTAATCTTGTGTTTGTTAATTATAAATTAAACAATTTATATTATGACCTCATGTAATACAACCAGTTTAAAGGTTAATCCCTTAATTGCATCCGTCTCACTGGTATGTAATTAACACATGAACGTTTGACATCAGTATTAATCCAATGATTTTAACTCCCATCAGTCGGCTGACCTCCAGTCCCGCTACATTGAGCTACTCACCCGCTCCAGTGACTACTACAAGTTCCTTGGGGAGCTGCTGAAGAACATGGAAGAGCTGAAGGTTAGTATTGCATTTTTATGATGCCGTTTAAAGGAACAGTGTGTAACTTTTCGTGGGATCTATTAGCTGAAATTGAATATAATATTCATAACTACGTTTTCATTAATGTATAATCACCTGAAACTAAGAATCGTTGTGTTTTCATTAGCTTAGAATGAGCTCTTCATATCTACATAGGGAGCCGGTCCTCTTCACAGAGTCCGCCATGTTGCTCCACAATGTTTCTAGTGCAGAACGGACAAACCAAATACTGGCTCTAGAGAGAGCCTTTCATGTTTTTACGTTACCTGAAGGCCACCGTAGTTCTCTGACATGCTTGTGAAACTGCTGTAACGTGAGTCGCAGATTGGAAAACTGCAGTACCGCCAGCCGCGGTCTGACTTATGTTGCTCCTAAAGTAGTGTTATTACGGTAAGGATGGCCTCTGAGCGAGGCGAATGGCGTTACCACGGTTTTGCATGTTACCACAGTATTGGAAAGGGAGAAGTGAGCAGAGGGGTACTCAGTTGGTACTCAGTTGGTTGCAATCTGCAACTACACCACTAGATGCTGCCATCATTGTTTCTGTGAGTCAATAATATTGTGTAAAATAAATAGTATGATAAAACAATGTTGTTTAACAATATGAAAGTAGGTGACTAAGGCTCTTTCTGTTTCTGTCAATGCTCTCTTCAGATCAGGAACACCAAGATTGAGATGTTGGAGGAGGAACTGAGACGTCTGAAGGAGGACATCCAGGATCGCAACCAGAAAAACAAGTCTCTGGAGGATGCTTTGGCTCGCTACAAACTGGATCTCACTCAGTCACAAGAAAAACTCATTTCTATGACGGAAGGGGAGAGAATCACAAAGACACAAATTGATAACACCAGGTCGAGCCTGGACAGCACACACAGCCAGCTTCAGGATCTTAACGACCAGCTGACCCGCATTAAAAACCAGCTGGATGAAGAAAAGAGGAAGAGAAGGTTGGCAGAGGAACGCTACACCAGCCAGCAGGAAGAGTACGAGGCGGCGGTTCGCCGCAGACAGAAAGAACTGGAAGAACTCAACTGGGCCAAGATTGACTTGGAAAAGTCTGTGAAGGACAAGGAACGTGAACTGGAGAGGATGAAGATACTGCTGGACGAGGAGGCGGCGCGTCGGCGAAGCGCTGAATCAGATAGCTCAAAGGTAAGAACACAGTGTAGCCAGGAGGTTAATCAACTTAAGCAGACATACGAGACACAGATCCACGTCACCAAGACGTCAATCCTGAAAGCCTCGCAACAGAAAGAAGAAGACACGACGGAGCTGAGGCTGCAAGTTGACAGACTCACGTCTGAGAAGAGAGATCTGGAGGAGGAGCTGAGGAGACTGAGGCAGTCCATCGCTCACACAGAGGAGCAGAAGAGCAGAGCAGAGCAGGAGGCCAGCCAGCAGAGGTCCTCGGTGGTGCAAGAGACGAGGATACGCAGTGAGTTGGAGGTTCAGCTGAGAACCCTCATGCAGCAGGGAGGAGAGGATGAGCTCAAACTAAAGGAGTCCATCAAAAGCCATCAGGAGAAGTCCAGACAAATTAGCATGCTGACGTTTAACCTGGAGGAGGAGGGGAAGAAAAGGAGAGCTCTGGAATTAGAAATCAGTCATCTGAAACAGGCTGAGGCTGACCTGAAGGCAAAGAACACCTCCTATCTGGAGTCCATTAACAAGCTCAAAGTGTCTGAGCAGGAGATCCGCATCACCCGAGTAGAGCTGGAGAAGCAGACCAGTGAGAAAGCCAAGGCCGAGCAGAGCTCTACCCGGCTGCAGAGCCGTATCCGGGAACTCCAGTGCTCTCTGGATGGAGCGGGAGCCGAGCTGGAGAAGCAGAAGAAGGCAACCCAGGAGGAGTTCACACGTAGAAAGAGGATGGAGGCAGAGCTGGAGAGGATGACGCATACTTGCAGAGAGCACACCACCACGATTAGCACACTGAAATCCATCCAGGTAGAAACTTCCAACTATGAGAGGAAGTTCGAGCAGGACCGCAGCGCCCTCCAGGATGCTCTGGACAAGAGTCTGAGGGAGCACAAAGTCACCAAGCAGGAATTGGCAGCCGTCACGGCCGAGCTGAGGGCGCTCAAACAGAAGCTCCAGCAGGAGCAGGCTCGAAGCCACGAGCTCAACCAACGCAACGAGAGTCTGTACAAGACCATCGAGGAGAAGAGCCGCCAGCTCTACGAGTACACCGCCGAGATCGAAAAGCTGAAGACTCTGACGCAGAACCTGACGAAGGAGAGGCTGAGGTTGGAGGAGGAGCTGAGGACGGTCAGGCAGGAGAGAGACGACATGAAGTTTAACAAAGACGCTACTGATGGAGAGACTGCCACTCAGATCTCAGCCCTGCATGTGCAGCTTCAGAGTAGCACCAAGAGGACCACGGAGCTCCAGACTCTCATCAATGACCTGACCAAGGAGAGAGAAAAGCTCAAAGTGGAAATAGACAAATTCCAAAAGCAATCGATTGAGGTATTTTTGATTGCATTGAAGGATCAACCCCACATAATTCACCTAATTTTTTTTCCTGCTTTTGCATGAATGGCTATAGGTGCATTAGGACTGAGCATGATTTCAAAGTGGTCCTGTTATATTAGTTCATTATTTTATGAGTTTTGCATGAAATTCACTTACAAATGGTTTTGCTCAGACTTGCATGTTGTTCACCCTTTTAACTTTCATATTGTGTGACTGAAATTAACTCATACAATAATAACAATCACTTAATTATTAGCTACATACTAATTGATGTAATATATACTGTATAATGTAAGGCTGTCAATCGATTCAAATATTTAGTCGCGATTAATCGCACATTTTTTATCTGTTCAAAATGTATCTTAAAGGGAGATTTGTCAAGTATTTAATACTATACTAATACTATCAACATGGGAGTGGGCAAATATTCTTGTTTTATTCAAATGTATGTATATACTTATTACTGGAAATCAATTAACAAAACAGAAAAAAAAATTTAGCATAAAAAATATGCTCAAATCATAACAAACTGCAGCCCAACAGGCAACAACAGCTGTCAGTGTGTCAGTGTGCTGACTTGACTATGACTTGCCTAAAACTGCATGTGATTATCATAAAGTGGGCATGTCTGTAAAGGGGAGACTCGTGGGTACCCATAGAACCCATTTTCATTCACATATCTTGAGGTCAGAGGTCAACGGACCCATTTGAAAATGGCCAGTTTTTCTCGCCAAAACTTAGTGTAAGTTTGGAGCGTTATTTAACCTCCTTCGCGACAAGCTAGACGTCGCGAATATGACATGGTTGGTACCAATCGATTCCTTAGGTTTTCTAGTTTCATATGATACCAGTATATTATACTAAAAATCGCATGTTGTGTTAATGCGTTATTTTGACAGCCCTAATATAATGTACATGTACTTTCTAATCATTCAATGGCCTGTGACATCACACATCATATAGATATTGATGAAAAATGTTATATATTGATGAGCTCTTACAACATGCAGTTAAGGAAAGCCACGTGTAATTAATTCAGTCAAGTTGTGGCTCTTTGCATAATCTGCTTTTTGCTCTGTGCATCACTTATTGGCATTTCTTTACAGACTTAATAATGTGTTTTCTTTTTTTTTCTTTCTCTCCCCAGACGTCCATGATGGTGCATAGTTCCCAAACCCAATACAGTGAGCTGGTACTGGAGAGGGACAGTCTGCTGTCCAGGCTCAAACTTCTGGAGCAGGACAAGACCCGTCATCAGCGCATAGAAGAGGAGCTCACCCGCATCAAGCTCACGCTAGACACCGAGCTCCGCAACAAGCAGCGTCTGCAGGATGAAAAGAACGCCATCGTCAAGGATTTCAACTACATGAAAAGCCAGTATGAGCTGAGAGAGAGCCACGTCAGGCAGTTTGAATCGGACAGAGACAAGGCTGATCGGGACAGGCTCTCCCTGAAGAGTGAGATCGAGAGGCTCATGAGGGAGCTGAAGACTGTCGAGGAGAGGTACAAGAGCCGTCTGTTGATCTCTGAGAAGGAGGCGTCGGACCTGGCTCTCAAGAGAGACGCTCTGGAGAGAGAGATAAAGAGGCTGCAGCAGAGACCCAGCACTCTGGTCAAGCAGACCCAGACAGATGAGAAGGTCCCGACAGTGGATCCATCCAAGCTGGTATTTGACGGCGTGCGCCGCAAAGTCACAGCCCACCAGCTTTGTGACTGCGGCATAATCAGCGAAACCACGTTAGACCAGCTCCTGAAGGGGAAAAAGAGCGTGGATGAGGTCGCTGTGGACATCCAGCTCAGTCTAAAGGGTACCGGCATCATTGCTGGCATGACGACAGGCTCTCAAGGGAAAATGCCGTTCACTGAAGCGAAAAACAAGAACCTCCTCAGCCCAGCGAGCGCCCTCATGCTCCTGGAAGCTCAAGCTGCAACTGGCTACATAGTGGACCCCGCGTTTAATGAAAGGATGCCCGTGGATACTGCCTGCTCACGAGGGATTGTAGACACAGATGACAGAGACACCTTGGTGACAGCTGAAGCAGCCAGCACAGGCTTCAAAGATCCATACACTGGCAAAGTGTTGTCCGTGGGTCAGGCTTGCAAACAAGGCCGCGTAGACAAAGACACGGCCATCCGCTTGCTCCAGGCTCAGGAGTCCGTTGGAGGCATAATAGACCCTGTTCTGAGTGTGTTCCTTCCCAAAGATCTGGCCTTGGATCGCAATCTTATCGATGAGGAGCTCTACAGGGCTTTGGACAAAAAACCCACCTGCTACCTGGAGCCAGTGACGGGAGAGAAGATCAGCTACAATGACCTGAGGAAGAAGTGTGCTATGGAACCTGTTTCTGGCTTGCTCCTGCTCTGTGGTCCAGAAAGTACAGTGAAGGGTATCCGCCGTGATGTCCCCATCATTGAGCTTGTAGATGCTGGACTGCTGGCTGAAGCTGACAGTAGAAAGCTCACACCAGGGGAAATCGCAGAAAAGCTAAAGAACTATCTCTACGGCTCCACCTGCATCGCAGGGATCTACGACGAGGCCAACGGCCGAGTAATGCCCTTCTATAAGGCAATGAAGGAAGGCCTGCTCATGAGAGGGACCACCCTGGAGCTTCTTGAGGCCCAAGCTGCTTCTGGCTTCATTGTTGATCCAGTCAACAATGTGTTCTTGACAGTAGAAGAGGCCGCAAAGAGAGGCCTGATAGGAAACGAGTTTAAGAACAAGCTGCTGTCTGCAGAGAAGGCGGTAACTGGATACAGAGACCCATCCACAGGAAAGACAATCTCCCTCTTCCAGGCCATTGAGAAAGATCTTATTGAGAAAGGACATGGAATCCGTCTTCTTGAGGCCCAAATTGCTAGCGGCGGTATTATTGACCCCAAACAGAGCCACCGCATTGACGTCGATATTGCCTATAAAAGGGGATATTTTGATGAGGAGATGAATGAGATCCTAACTTACGAAGGAGATGACACAAAAGGGTTCTTTGACCCTAATACTAAGGAGAACCTGACATATCTTCAACTTAAGGACAGGTGCATGACAGACAGCAAGACAGGCCTGATACTCCTGCCGCTGAAAGACAAGAAGAAGGCCCAGAAGGTGCAGGAGAGCCGCACCAATGTCCTCCGCAAGAGGCGGGTTGTGATCGTTGACCCAGACACTGGGCTGGAGATGTCAGTGAGGGAGGCCTATCACAAGGAGCTAATCGACTACGACACGTTCCTGGACTTGTCGGAGCAGGAGTGCGAGTGGGAGGAAATAACTATAAAAGGGTCTGACGGCTCCTCACGTTTAGTGATAGTGGACAGGAAAACAGGAACCCAGTATGACATCCAGGACTGCCTGGAACGCGGTGTCATTGAGCAGAAGTCTTTGGATCAGTATCGTGACGGAACGCTAAGCCTGACCCAGTTTGCCGACCAAATTACCAGCAGAACCAGCAGTTCAGAGATGACCATCTCAGCCATCAATGTTGACGACATGGTCACCTGCAGCAGTCCCACCCAGGCGGCGCCATCCTCTCCTACCGTTCGTAAACGCTTCAACAGTATCTCTATCACTGTTTCTCCCCCTGAGCTGTTCGACGACCAGAGCCCCGTGGCGGCTATATTCGACACCGAGACCTTGGAGAAAATCACCATGTCTGAAGGGCTCAGAAGAGGCATAGTTGACACCATTACAGCACAGAGGCTGCTGGAAGCCCAGGCATGCACAGGCGGTATTATCAACCCCGCCACTGGCGAGAGACTGTCGCTGCAGGATGCCGTCCATCAGAGCATCATTGACGACAGCATGAGCGCCAAGCTGAGGCCTGCCCAGAAAGCCTACCTTGGGTTTGAGGACGTGAAGACTAAAAGAAAGATGTCCGCAGCCGAGGCGGTGAAGGAAATGTGGTTGCCCTACGAAGCTGGCCAGAGATTCTTGGAGTTCCAGTACCTGACAGGAGGCCTGATAGAGCCCGGCAGTGGACGCCGTATCACCATCGAAGAAGCCATCCGCAGAGGTTGGCTGGATGGTCAGGGGGCCCAGAAGCTTCAAGATACACGGAACCAACAGAAGAACCTGACCTGTCCCAAGACAAAGCTGAAGATCTCCTACAAGGAAGCCATGGACAGCTGCATGGAGGAGACAAGCAACGGTATGAAGATGCTGCCGGCCACCTCGATGTCCACCAAGGGGATCAGCAGCCCTTACAATGTCTCTAATCCCGGATCTCGCTCTGGGTCCAGGGCCGGTTCCCTCGTCGGCTCCAGGAGTGGGTCTCGTAGAGGCAGTGTGGATTACTCCTCCACTTACAGCTACAGCTTCTCCTCCAGCAGCACCAACACTCAATCTTAATACACAACATAGAAAATAGAATGAAACTAGACTAGTTAATACCAGCAGTTTTTATAACAGTTTGCTTTTCTAAATGCTTTTCTGATTATGAGATTTGGGGAGGTTTGTTTAAATACTGATTCTGACTTCAGTTAAGTGTTTTGATTGTTTGCAGTTTTTGGTGATTTGGTGTTTCAATATTAAACTTAATGCATAGTATAATTAATATTCTCAAGCATAATGAATATATTTGTCATAGCTCATTTTAATATATGGCTTTTTTTTTTAGAATTTAACAATTTGTTATTTCAAAATATGCTTGTTCACCTCGGCTTCAGCGTGCACTCAGAATTAAGTTTGCTATTTTTATTTGTAGTTTTTTTGCAACTTGACTTATGTATGTGTTCATTTATTTTTTGAAGAAAAAAAAATTGTTAATTGCAAATACTGAGGTTTCGCTTAAAATACTGACTTGACAATGTAATGATCAACTATGAAAATTCCTTTCCACTAAAATGTTATTCTCACGTGATTGAAAATAAAGTTGTCATAACAATTTTGATTCATTCGTTTGCTCATTCATTCATTTACTAGCTGGATAACTGTATTGTGCATTAAAAGCTTTAACAGTTCACTGTGTGAGGAGAAAGCAGTACCCATTGTAACCTATGGATGGCGCTAATTGTCATGCTAAAACTGTAATGACAAGCATGTTTTCCCTCTTAGCACACCATAAGTGGGAAACAAAATTGTGCACTTTACAGTATAATATTAGCAGGACTATAATGTTGGAAATATTAACGGACTGAAAGGTAATTTCACCAGCGGTGCATGGGATGTTATTTTTTAAATTTGATAATCATGGTCCATTTACCTATATATATATATATATATGAACAAACATTGGTAGTTATAATAATAATAATAATAATAACAACTTTATTTATATTATTATGTTACAAAGTGCTTCACAAAGAAGGACAAATAAAAGAAAACTGGAGCAGTCAGATACAAGATCACAGTCAGTAATAACTGAATAACAATACTGTAATAACAATAAAAATAACAAATAAAACATCGGAAGTAAAAGTAATGAATAAAAGTACACATCAAGAACTGATAAAATAAAAAACACAATCGGTAAAAGTGAGCCCAATGACCAAGCATTAAATAAAAATGAGCAAGTAAGTTTATTACAACAGATAAACCTAATGAATATGATAATCTGAACAAAAAAATGCAATTATTTATGAAGTCATTATACTTTGATAGTACATTTGGCCCAAAAAGGTTAAACCCACTTCTATTATTGCTAACATATAAACTGAATGTACCCCCTAAATATTGGTCATTATACCACTGAACCACAGAGTAAAACAATTTGACATATTCACACAGAGTTTTGAACATGAACATAAAGGGCATTAAAGCCCTGTGAGGCAAATTTGTAATTTTGGGCTACATGAATACAACCGACTTCAGAATCAGAAATACTTTATTGATCCCAGGAGGGAAATAAGACATTACAATTGTTCTTATATATAGGTATAAAGAAATGTAAATATAAATAAATCAGATTTATTGTCACACATTGCATTGCACACAGTGAAATTCAATCTCTGCATTTAACCCATCCTAGTATTAGGAACAGTGAGCAGCTACTAGCTGTCCGGGGAGCAGTTTGGCTTGCTCAAGGGCACCTCTAGCAAAGTTACAGCTACCAGTCCTACTTCGTCATATACATACAGGTACATACAGTACATGAAATTTGACCTCTGCATTTAACCCATCCTTAGAAGCAGTAAGAAAAATATAAATTTATATAATATAAGAAAAATAGAAATAAAGGAGTAAAATGTAAATTATGCACATAATGCTACAGCCTATAACACAATATATGTAGAGTACTATAAATAAATATTGAAATGAGAAATATAAGAACTATGTGCATCAAAAACATACAATTTATAACCACAGTGTGAATAAGTAAATAAGAATAGAAAATGCTTAGAAGTGGGATCATTTAAGTGTGTTAAATGTAGTATTAGTAGTATTGCACTGTGGAATTATTGTAAAAATTATTGTACAGTTAAGTTAAGAGTAATTATTGTACAGATAACTTGACTTTGACACAAACGCTTATAAATCTTTGTTTTAGGTGATGTACTATAGCAAACTTTTTCATGTCAAGGACCCCTAAACTGACACAAATTAGACCAGGTCTCCCGTCTGATATGATTTTTGCTTTTAGATGTTTTATTACAGAGTGTGTATGAAACCCATGACCAAAACAGTCTGTCATTCTGTCATTGTGTTACTTATGGATGGAATAATAGTGAAAATAAATGATTCCCTTATTTAGAATACTCAGAATCACAGCACTGAAGCAAATAACAAAAGGGTGGAAAAAAAACTAAACCCCCAGATTTTATAAAATGGAAAAGTGTAATTCAAGAAGTAAAAGTTATGGAAAAGGGAACTCACAAAATAAGGAATATGGAGGATGTTTTTGAGAAGAGATAGAGTCTAACAGAAGGCAAAATATAGTTACATGGGTTAACACGCATGCACATATACATATGCTTGGAGGTGACCTGACGTGAAGGAGGAT
>CAKAKR010057528.1:0-16387 GCA_916700685.1 Adelosebastes latens
GGTAACGAGAGGGTAACGTAACTCTCTGAAGAGCTCCGTCACTTCACAAGACACGGGAAAGCTCTGTTGGTCTGGAGGAACTGCAGCATTTATTTCTGCACAAACGTCCACTGTACATTCACTAGATATTCTCAGAGCTAAACTAACTCTTCTGCAGTGTGTAGTGAGCGCGCGTTCACGTCTAGAGGTGGAGCGAGACAGCGAGGACGCGCGCGCATTCTGAGTGAAGGAGAGCAGGCAGCGGAGACGAGGCTCCAGCCACACGCGAGCGCGCATATGCGAACGCGCATGTGTGGCGACCCGCTACATTTATACGCTTAAAAAGTTACAAATAGTGCCTTTAAATTCAGAGTATGCTATTCTGTGTACCCATAAAACTTAGCCCACTAACTGTCACTGTGGGACTGTCACTTAGCCCATCTGGAGACTGTTTTTACGATGTTCATGAATATGAATGTGTTCACAAAGATTAATAACATGAGCTGAGGTTATGACCTTTATGGACAGTACATACAATAATCATTTGTTCACTTGGACGTTTAGGATTGGATGAAAGTGTTTTTGCTTTTGGCTAAGAGCCAATATTATTCCAGTGCTATGTTCTCTGAAGTACTATTTATTGCACTGTGTAAAAGAGTCCATGAGATGCCCTGCCTGTCTTCTTGATAGTAAGGTCTGTGTATCTCCATTGCAATTAAAATATTTATACTTTACTACCCTTTCATGGGTCCGAAGTCTCTTTATTTAAAATTTCCACAACAATGATGTAAGATCAAGACCAAGCAACTGTTTTATTATTTTATTTTATTTATCAAGATAAATTATATATATGTTTATATACTGTATATATGAAGGTGGAGGTTAAGCAGGCTGAATCAACTATTTGAGAGGACAATGTTGAGTAAAAGACAAGTGAACTCGCCACTCTCATAAATCAGCTGAAAGTGTCAAACAACGAAACCAATGTTATGGGATTAGATTTAAAAATAAAAATGTGATGAATCTGTTAGTTTTTGGTTTTGTTGGTAGGTTATTTTGTGTTTGCTCTCCCCTCTGTCTTTTTCTCATGGCAGGGCATGTGTATGGCAGGGGTGTGGCTGGCTCCTCCCAGGGCAGCAATGAGGTACACCAGGTTTCAATCAGCTCATCAACCTCTCCATAAAAGCCTGGTCTTCACTCCACTACTCTCACTACTGCCAGATAATTCCGTCTCGTCCGGTAGTGCTATGCGTGCATTCTCTTCCAGTGTTTTTGTAGCTTGCTATTTTCTAGTATTGCCCATGTTTCCCATACTTACCTGTGTTTTTTCCTTTGCTCAGGTTATTCTGTGTGCCTCGCTGTTTCGTTAGCTTCCGTGTCTTCAGTGAGTGAGTTTTTCCATGTGCTCAGACCTTGTGTCCATTCTCTCCTCACCGGTGATTTCTCCACAAGTCAGCCAGCTCCCTGCCTCCACTGCCTGCGTCTCTTTTTGGTTGGAAAATAAACTGTTTTCATTTTTTACTTACCTGTGTCCGTCTCTGCTTTGGGGTCCAAACAAAACCTAAACCTGACAAAAATATGTTTAATTGGAAGTGAATGAAAATAATTTTAAACCAAAAACAAATGAGCCTAAAGGCAAAATTTACAATAAAACTATACTAATCTGTATTACATAATTCTCAATTTGTCTTCACCAAATTATGATTGATCTTTTGCTGTCCATTTTTTTCAGTTTTACTGCTGAGTTTTACCACTTGTTGCTCATCCAGACTACTGAACTGAAAAATTCAGTTATGAAACTGAAAACGAGAGAGGTCCTGGGGTCTCATTTATAACCGTTGCGTACGCACAAAACAGGGCCTGAAATGTGCGTACGCCACTTCCCACGCAACAGTTGTGATCTATAAAAACAAACTTGACGGGAGAATGTGCACACCGGTACGGAAACTTTGACCCGTGCGTACGCACATTATGGAGGAACCGAGGCAGGGGAAAATGGAGACGCAGATGAATTGAAGCCAGACTGTAGACATTAAATGTCATTATACGTATAATGATGCCTCTCACACATTTAACTTCACTTCATACTTATATCCACTTTATCATAAACATTTAAAACAGCAGTGTTCTTTGTGCTAGTGAGCCATAACTATTCCATAAGCACCTTACAAATGTAAAAGATCAACTCAAATCTCAAAGCAAATTCCGCTCAGTATCTCATCAGCGCTGTCTCCATCACCTCCTCCACCTCCAGAGCGCAGAGGAGAGGACCGGACTACCGACAGTCGCAGTCAGCTGTGGAGCAGCTGTTGAAATCATCATCGGTTGTAGAAATCCAAGATTATATCAAATAGCATTAAAGAATGGCAGAACAGAGCGCCAATAGTTTTAATAAGATCTTCTAATAGTGTGCAGATATCACCAAGTACCATATTAGTTTTCATAAAGTTGTTGTGTAAAATCGCTGCAGTGATGACATGACTTATTAATTTATTTATGGTTTATAAGATAGGGACAGAGACAGTATAAATAGACAAAATGAAAACATCTATCCGATGCAACTATCAGACTGTCTCCAGTGCTCCACCGCAGTGCGCCACACACACTCTGCTTCACCAGTCACCTCCACCCGGCACATCTTCACCAGTCACCTCCACCCGGCACATCTTCACTAGAATGGATTGTGTAAATTAACAAAGTGTGTAAATGAAGCCAGTGACAGCTCTCACACAATCGTTACTCTCCATATCGTCATTATCATTATCAGTCCTAATCATAATGCAGGACAAGTTCACCATAAAACTTAAATAAATAAATAGTGTACACCTGTCAAACTTTCTTTTTCTAATGATATCCAGGTGGGGGATATTACTGATTGTCTTGATCATTTTAAGTGAATGGATCAGTCTGATTGCTGTAAACATATAAACACAGCGGTGACACTCGGAACATGCTGCATGGTGCTGGTGGATATATCGTCACCGTGAGGATTACGTGACGTGAATGAGAGAATCAGGAGGGAACGAGTGTTCAGAGACCTCCTCACCTACAAGCACCTCCATCTCTGTGTCAGAAAAACTCCTTTTCTCTGTCTTCCTCTCGGGAGTCGCCGTGATTCACCGTAAAGATCCACTGATCAACAGGCTCATTCACATGCAGAAACATTCATGAGGTGCTTTGCATCGACCATTTATGGTTGAATGTGAGCTTGTAGTGGGCGGAATATGAGGCGGATCCACGTGCGCACATTTCCAGGTGGACTGTGATTTATAAAGGGAACATTGCGTGCAGGTGTGCGTACGCACAGTTTTATAAGTCCGATTTTTTTTTGGCGCACGCCATTTTCGGCTTTTGTGCGCACGTACATTTTTAGTATGGATCCGACGCACTGTTTTATAAATGAGACCCCTGATCAGTGAAAGAAAAGTGTAGAATTTTATAATCGAACGTTTTGTAAAGTTTTAATGTCAATTTTGCTTTTTTTTAGGTATTTTTTAATTTCACATTACTTGTATTTACTTTCAATAAATGTTTTTGTTGGATTCTAGGACGATTTTGTTTAATTATTATGAAACAAATCTAATCCCATAAAATGTTAAGCTCTTTTTTGCTGAACTTTCTTTTCACTGTGTCCCCTGACACATGAAATTGGCTACAAACCTTAGGAAAATGGAGTTGGAAAGTAAAGAACAGTTACAAAGCCTTGATTAAATAACTTCTTGTCTCCAAGAAAAACTGGCATATCTTATGGGGGAACACAAATCTACCTCATCTTCTTAAAGTTCGAGCGATTGTCCAGTGGATAAATCATCTACAGCTGCAGCTACATCCCCGGCTGTGGCGAAAGGTGATCGCAGCAGGTTAACCTTCACGATATCCTGTGTGAAACAACATCAACCTGTTGATAGACCCCAACTTGCTGTTTTGTTCTGGATATGTAAAGGTAAACACCCTCCTGGTTTCCTGCCCACACTACAGTTCACCTGGCACTACCCCTAGTCCTTACAGGCAGCAGGCTCCCAGGCACCCACCACGGGTCTCTAAACCAAAAAGGCTGCCTGGTAATGGCTCCGTGTCAGTTGTGAAAGCAAGAAATCTGCCCAATCGCCATCACAACAAGCTCAGGAAACATTAAGTGAGTCAAATTTGGAGACTGAATGCTATCCACTCGGTACCTCCTCTGGTCTCCAACATCTGCTTTCCATAGGTACACGGTATGGAAAAGCCATAGTGGACACAAGAGCCAGTTACACTCTCATTCATGAGTATCTCTGGGTGGAGTCAAAGGGGTCAAAGGCTGACCTCCAGCTATGGGAAGAAGGTCCTTTGTATCTGGCTAATGGAGAGGCAGCCACTCCCATTGGATGGGGAAACCTTTCTGTGGATCTTCAAGGAAAAGTGTCCACTCTCTGTATAGCTGTACTTGGGCCGAAAGGTGTAGCCTATGGTATGGTTTTTTGGCCTCAATTTCATTTCTGGGGTTGGAATGGTAATCAATGTGGCCGATATAACATATAGTTTTAAGTCCAACCCTTCTGTTACTTATCCATTCCAGCCAGGTAGTGCCCACCTCCCACAGAATAGAGATCATGAGAGAAAAAAACAAAAACAAAAGACAAAGAACCATCTAGTTTGGAATCTTTCACTGGTGAGCTCAGTTCCATTGCTGTGTCTGACGCTCACTTACAAGATGGAGAAAAGAGACAACAATGACAACTCCCGGAGTCTAACCCACAGGTCTGTACTAATCAGCCTGGAAAAACTGATCTTCTGCAGCACACCTTTTACATCACAAACTGTGTGCCAATCAAACAAAGGCCTTACCGGATGTCCCTTGGTAAGCAAGCCATTGTGGAAGAACATATAAAAGACATGATTACTGCGAGAGTTATTGAACCCTCCCATTCTGGTAGGGCATCTCCTGTAGTTCTACCACCAAAGAAGGATTGAGGCCACAGATTTTGTGTAGATTTTCAGAAAGTTAATGCTGTCACAGAAACAAACGCATATCCTCTACCAAACATCAACGAAATCCTGGAATCCCTTTCTGCAGCTGCCCTGTTCTCCACAATTGACTTAAATAGTGGATACTGGCAAGTACCCATGGATCCGGCCAGTAAAGCAAAAACTGCTTTCGTCACTCACACAGTCCAGAGTGAGTGACGAAGGCAGTTTTTGCTTTACTGTCCGGATCCATTGGTACTTGCCAGCATCCACTATTTAAGTATCATTTCAATGTCATGCCCTTTGGTCTCAAGAATGCTCCAGCCACCTTCCAAAGGCAAATGGAGAAAGTCTTGGACGGCCTGCGGGGAGAAATCTGTCTAGTCTATCTGGATGACATTATTGTTTATTCGTGATCTGTGATTCAGCATTATGAGCATCTGCAGATTATAATGGATAGACTCCACAAGCCAATCTGACAATCAACCTCAAGAAGTCTAGATTCTGCATGCAAGATATCAGATTTATTGGACATATTGTCTATGGTAAAGGAGTCAGTGCTGATCCTGACAAAGTTGAGGCAATTCGATCCTATCCCATACCGACGAGTATCAAGGAAGTTCAGAGGTTTTTGGGACTTGCTGGATGGTATCATAAATTTGTGCCAGACTTCTCGAAAACTGCTCAACCCCTGAATGACCTAAAAAAAAGGAAGACCTTTCATCTGGACTCAAGCATGCCAGCATGCCTTTGACCAATTGAAGTCCTGCTTGATCTCTCCACCTACAGTATCTTGGGTCACCCAAATCCAGACTTTCAATTCCTAGTCTATACTGACGCAAATTAAACGGTACAGGCATACAGCATACGGCCCATGGGTGTAATAAAAGTGATGAATTACAGCCAATACATCCATTATTACAGCTGCATACAGCTAGCAGGAAGCTGGCAGAACCAGATATGTCATATGAGCATGCAGGGTGGTGCAGTCCTATGGGTCTAATGCACGTCCATTACGCTGAGGAAAATAACTCTGGATTTGGCTATTAGTTCATTTTACAACTTTTAGGACATAATGATTTAAATGAGGGTTATTGACTGTGTTTGTACTGGGAAGTTGATTTATCTCAAAAACAATAATCCTCTGATTTACAGACGTCTCTTTATACATCCATGGCAATGGACTCATACCAAAATGGCGAAAGAGGTGCCGCAGCGCCATCTAGTGGCTATTGTCAAAAAAACACTGGAGTTTTGCCTCTTTGCTTCTGTACTCTTTGCTAAAAGGTTTTTGACCTCATTGACTCACATCCGTTTTTCTTTCTTTGCAAGCAGTTCAGTAGTTTAACAGACTCTGGTCCGCTGTTATTTAATAACTCATGTTGCATGAGTTTCCCTTGGCTGAGTTCCTCTTGTTTGTCCATGATAGACATGCTGATTATTACTGTGACCTAATTATCATACAAAACCAGTCTGAGCCCAGACGTCAGAAAGATATCTCTAGTAAATACAAATAAGTGACTCTCACCTAAATACTGCAACAGATTCCTCAATGAATGACTTGTCACTAACCATGAATCATAGTCAACAACACACACAATGACTTTCTCGTCATTGTAAAGCTATTACTTGCATTCACGTGTATCATCATTCTGGCTCTTTAGTTTTGCATGCTTTTTCACATGATTATAATTTATGACTATGAATTGTGGAAAGCAGTGTTTAAAACTGGACACGATTAATAAATAGAAGAGTCCCACTTTTTTGTCCACAGCTACTGGATTGTTTTGGCACACCTGGAGTGATAAACAGTCCATAAAGTTTCCCCATCCTTAGACTTTTTCATATTTTATACTTTGAATCACAGTGGATTATTCAAGCTTTCATCAATGATCAACAGAAATAGACTTCAATTTTTGACAAACACATCTAAAATATAGAATATCAAGGGTTGGATACTTGTGAATGACTGTGGTGCTGCTGCTGTTTCAGCAGAATGGATTGGTGAGCTATTCATTGTTAACAAAACAAGGTGACATACTTAACTTGACATACTTAACTTGACATACATAACACCCACTTTTAAAATATTTGATTTGGGTCAAATCCTTTTTTAAACACTCATATGTTTCAGGCTGCAAGAGTAATTAGAAGATACTAGAGCACCGAAAACCTACACGTGACTTTGTCGTTGCCCGAACAGATTAATCATCCATACAGCTGCCAGTAAATGTCAATCACACATAGAATGACACCTAATTGTTGTGGTGTAGACATCGCTTAGAAGTTAGAACCAAATTATCATCATTAACTGACTCACCTGTGAAAATTCCAGCAAAGCAATGTCTGGTGTGAAGTCTGGATAACGTCCAACGGAAATATACAGGTACACTCAAATATTTACTGTGTTTTGTAACTAAAAAGTTGTCTCACTGCATGTGATTTGTTACAAGATTGTTGTTAGAAATGAATACTATATACCTTAAAAACATAGTATTTGTTGCAGGGCTTATTCCTTTAAGATGCTGGGATCTGAGCCTTTGGAGTAAACCGAGGTCATGTTACAGGTGCATGTCAAGACAATCAGATGCTCTGCAGTAGCTGTTAAACAATTATCATTGGTGTATCATGACTATAAGATCATCAAGTCTTTAAAGTTGTGCTTTTTATTTGATTTATTTCATTCTAAATTTTACCATGTTAATGCACTGATGGTAAGGGTACATGATACTGTGTTTACCCAAGCAGGACCTATTTCCCTGTAACTTTATTTGTCCTCAATGCAGACATAGCAAAATGAGTACCTTTGTAGCATTATTTAACAAATAAATTGCGGTGACATGTTTCCCCTTATCTTTTTCTTCATAATTATACTACACAGTGGTTCTAGAAAATGATCTGACAGTTATGAGGATGATGTTGTAATTATTATGTAGGTCAGTAGATAACTTAAGTAATTATGGCGTGAGAAGAAGAGAGAGGAATTTCTCTTCTATTTTTAAGTGACACACATAGCTCTGATGAATACACGACCTCATGCAAACGTGTCAACACACCCACAAATGACGTAGTGTCATAGTTTCAAGCGTATAAATTGCAGCACTTGCAGTCAGTGAAGGCAGTCTCCTCACAGGTTAGACGCTAACACATCATACACAATGTGGACCTTCATCGTGGTTTTCGTCCTTCTGACGGGTAAGAACATCAACCCCTTATTTGTAATTGACTCTAAAGGAGGTGTGTATGAAGTGCTTAGAGAAGGGATATTATTTGTATATCTCTGTGTATACCTTTGTAAAGATAAGACTGAATCGCCTGAAAATATTGTCAACAGTAGCACTTCTGTGTTTGTATTATGTTGATGTTGATTGTTAATCCATTTAACCACATGTTATTTGCAGGTGGACACAGAGCGCAGAAGTATGACAACAGTTTGAGAGGCATTTTGCATCATGCTTGTCCAGATAAACAGGTTGTGTCTCAGATTAATAGGTAAGTTGCACATAAAGATGAAATCACATATACAACCTTTACACTGTATATTTCACTGGTACCTCTGATCCTTCCATTAAATCATTTTTATTCATGTCAAAGCTCCTACAGTTCCATTGACCAAGATCGCCAATGGAAGATTGAGTGCAAGGCTTTCGGTGCTACCTCAGGCTGCTCCTGGTCCGGTCCCCAGGACCTATATGACAAAGAACTCAGCTACAATTGCCCGACCAATCATGTAGTTGCTGGTGTCCACAGCAATTACAACAGTGCACATGGAGACAGAAGGTTGGTAGCTTGTTGAAGTTTAGCATTAAAATGGTAACACTATTGTATGATGAATTCATGTAGGAGTTTGAATTTAAATAATATACAAGCACAGTTATATGTCATTACAACTGAGATGATGAGTTTATTTTAAAACACATATCCATGTTTTCCGCTTATGAATGTAATTAATTAATCAATCTATTACAAGCTTGTTAAATACAAAGGTTTATAGGTAAATATTAAACTGATAAATGTGTGTGCATAACTTTAAATTGTGAACCATAAAAAAACTTACACTACTTTTAGGGCATTGCCTTTTGATTGAGACTAAAAAAATAACACGTTTCCACTCATAAGGGGAGGTCTGAAATCCATTCGCACACACCTTCATGACAGCATTTCAAGGAGGACTGATGCTGTTATTGATGAAAATTCTCTGAATACGCTGAATGGTTTTACGGCATAATTCAAAATGTATAATTGTTTGCTTGATTGGGTATTGTTTCAGTTGGAAATTACTCTGCTGCTCTGCTCCACACTTTATCACATTTGAATGTCGGGAAACCCCAATGGTCAACTACTTTAATGAAGACTTCAACTGGGAACTCCCTGCAGGCCACTTCCTAACAGGGGTCCAGACCCACCAAAAAAATATCAATGGGTAAATATACTGACACCAGAAAGTAGGCCTATTATTGATGAAATCAGTAAAGAAAACCTCAGCTTTATTATAACATCAAATAATGACAGTTTTTTTATTGACAGAGATCATCGCTGGAGTTTCAATTACTGCAAAGGAATAACAAAAGGTAATTAGTTTTATTGTACTTTATTGCATATATATGAATATTAAAAAGATTAACATTGTTTCTCAGATACATTGAATTTGACAAAATCTTCTTTATTCTCTTTTTAGATACCCAGACAATCAATTCACAAATCCTTACTACTAACGAAGATATAACAGACCTTTTTACCGAAGGAGATGTTTTTGTCGCAAACGCAAGGAATGCAAGAAAATGCAATAACTGCAGATGGCCAAAGTTAAGTGAGACTGTTCAGGTGCCATATGCCATAAGTGATTCCTTTTCCACCTCCGAAAAGATGACGATTGAAAATGCAATAAATACCTTCCACATGAGCACCTGCATCCGGTTTGTAGCTCGTCAAGCCCAGACCGACTACATCATGATTGTGAAAAAAAGCGGATGTTGGTCCTGGGTTGGTCGAACTGGAAGCTCTCAAGAATTATCTCTGGGTCGGGGATGCATTCACAATGGCATCATTCAGCACGAGCTCATTCACGCACTTGGCTTCTGGCATGAGCAAAGTAGAAGTGACAGGGATGTTCACGTCAAGATCAACTACGGAAACATCCGGCCAGAACACATTAGAAACTTCGAAACACATGACACAAACGACCTCAATGTTCCATATGACTACTCCTCTGTAATGCATTATGCACTAAAGGACTTCTCAAAGAATGGAAAAGATACCATCATTCCCATCGACTCCAAAGTGCAAATATTCCAGAGGGAAGGCATGTCAGAAAATGACATTCTGAAGATCAACAAGCTTTACAGCTGCAGTAAGTATACAAATAAAGCAGTTACAACAATAGGGAATATGCAGTTTAGAAGATTATTTTTGTTTTATTTCATGAGTCTTAACCATGCTGGCTAAATGCAACTTTTCCAGTCTTTAAGACCTTTTCTGGTTTACATCTTTGCCTGTAACTCACCAAGTAAACTAATCTTTTTCTTACAGAGGATTACCTCCATAAATATGGCGAATGGGACAATGAGTTGAACAACGCATTTAGTCACACGTGTCCTTCTGGACAAGCTGTTTCTGGCATCACAAGGTGGGCAGTACAGAATTAAGTCAACTTTGTTAAGGTTTTCACATTATGTCTTAATAATAATGTCTCCTAAACATTTACTCCCATCAGGGTTGGAGCAAATGTAAAATTTACGTTATGTGAGCACATGCTATGTAGCCTAGGCTCTTTCAAGATTGAACACTGAAATATGGGATAACACAAGACCTGGGTTAAAGAGTTAAAGTAGCCATTGGCCTTCTGTAGTTTAGGGTTTGTTGAGCAAGCGCTAACAATACCTTTTAAATTATTATATTTTAAGTGATATCATGAAAACATTTCTTGTGACAAGTAATTGTCTTTGTCTCTTTTATGTAAATAGATTAATTTAACACATATTTATCCATATATTCATTCTTATTTTGTTAAATATACAACAGAATGTTTTTTTACATGCTGATTTGTTTCCACAATAGTCTCTTCAATCATGACGTAAAAGATCGACTTTGGTTGTTAACGTGCAAGGCTTTCAAAGTAACCAGAACATGCAAGTGGTCAGCTCATGTGAACGAATATTGGGGAGGAATGGACTTCAAATGTGGAGACAATGAAGTGATTGCAGGGGCCTACAGTGATCGCAGCAGCCTCTTCCAGGATAGGAAGTAAGTCATTTGTTTTTGCCTTTATTACTAAAAAAAATCAACCAACTGACCAATGCAACTTTAAGTGCAGGTTGAGTAAAACAATTCAGTTGTATTCTATATCAACATATTTGAAAGCCAATGTAAATTAACACATTGTTCTTCTAATTTAGGTGGAAGTTTTACTGCTGTAGTGATTCTGGTTTTACCACGTCCAACTGCCGAAAAACAACAGAGATCAACTACTTTGAGGAATACTTCAGCTGGACAGCCCCCAGCAACTATTACATGACAGGAGTGAAAAGCTCCATTGATAATGTAAAACGGTAAGTTAATTTGTAACAGTTTATCACAAGCATACATCCACATCCCACTTACAGTGATTCCTAGACGCCAACCTTTTTACCAATTATTCTTAATAACGATGGAATTACCAGTTTGTAAATGCTCTAAAAATTGTATTGTTTCTCGTTGACAGCGACCGTCGATGGACTTTGACATACTGCCAGGGGAACATTCAGTGAAGATACCATGAATGAGAAGTTCCCTGACAAGATTTTTTGCTGTGCCGCAATAATTTACCAAATCGATTGCTGTTGCATTTAGCCTCTCTGGAGGCATCTCTGATTGAGCCCCTTCTAATGGTATATTTGTGTGCTGCTGCTGGCAGCACCAAATAAGACCCGTGACCAGAAAGGTCATTGAAAGATTCTTAGTTTAGCATGATGCATCTGTTTTGTGCACCAGATGCATTATAATGTTTTAATCGGACAATATGTGGGGAAAAAAATCAGTTTAAAGAATGCTATCAATGTCCATCTGTCTTGGAGTCGCACATTTAACAGACCCTTTGTACTTTAATATAGTAACTTTGTAACTATCACTCGTGGGGAAGTACTGGTCTCCATTCATAAAGATTAGAAGTGCTGATGTAAGATTATTAAGAAAGTGCCCCTGGCCTTCTCCTAATATAGTGACCTGAACAGAGAAACTGGTCTCAGAGATGCACTCCTGATGCACTTGTGAAAGAAAACAAAACCCTCAATATGGTTACAGTGTGTTGATGCAAAGCTCAATGTTCTCACACAGTATCTAAGGTTGGTGGGCTGTGTATGTTTCACATTTTATTAGGTTTGTAACATTAATATTTGACTAATGTTGTTTTGTAATTACTTTCTGATCTAGATCACTAGGTCATTCTCTGTCAGGTGAAACATGCTTTTGTGATGAAAGATGTTATATGTCAACCAGACATGACTTGAATACTTTGATGTCTCCAAAGTATTTATGTAAATATGTGTAAATGATTAACATTCAGTTGTGGATTTAAATGCTGATTACTGTATTGTATTTTATGTACATAGATATCTCGACTTGGACAAAAGACTGCATTTGTGTTTTACTGAACTTCCTTTGAAATAAAATCAAAATTAATTATAATATCTTGAGTTTCTGGGCTTAATCTTCTGGGTCAATAAACAGTCCTCACACAGATATATTCATATATTAACTATAAAAGGGGGCACATTGATAGTCACATATTTGCAAAACACTGATGGTGAGTCTTTCCAAGAGACAACAACTAATAGCCTAGCTAAACTTTAATGCCAGCAGGTGTTTTCGATGATGCAACCAACTTTTACAAAAGCTCTGACAACACAATGAGAAAGTGAATTTAACACCAGGGTGGACCAACCTTCAACACATAAAATTCACACATTACATTTTAAGCATTTTCTCTTTGCTGCTGTTATGGTATAAACAGTGTTGAATATTATGAATATCATGGAAGACCTCCACGTGTCCCTGCTGATATCCCATTAGTTTAACATTTTGAAGGATCCCTTATATGTTGCCATTCAGGTCTGTGAGTGTTTGCTGCCTCAGTGCTGACCTCTATCGTTTAGTGTTGGGACTTGCAACAACAAATCAAGATGCACAACATGTTGTGTCCTCTTACACAGGTAGAGATGTAAATGTTAAATATGCAAAATGTAAATTAACTTTTATTGTTACACATTGTAAATGCCCATGTCAAAGTGAAACACTGGTGTGTGCATAACTGAGCAATACAACATGTAATTTGAATGATTTTGTCAATAACGTGTGTGATCTGCTGTATGGGAATACATGGGGGTATGAGGCATTTACTCTACTTTTTGACTTTTGATCTGATAATAATCATTTGGGACACAAGTGACCAGTTGTGGAAGAAGTACTCAGATCTTTTACTAAAATAAAAATAGTTATACTAAAGTGTAGAAATACTTTCTTACAGGTAAAATTTCTGTATTCAAAATCTTACTTAAGTAAACGTCCAAAAGTATTAGCATCAAAATATAGTTAAAGTGCAAAAAATAAAAGTACTCATTATGCAGAATGGCCCATTTCAGAATTATATAATGCCTCATAATGTATTCATTTTTTTATATTTGGAATATAAGTATAAAGTAGCATAAAATGGAAATACTTTAAATATTTACAAGTACCTAAAATGTTTCCTTAAACGTAAATGTACTTTCGGGGCACCGCTGTAGCTCACGTGGTTGTTCCAATGAAACAACTACTGTAAGTGATATTTGATGATTACTTATCATCTAGCGCCACCTGCAGGTCAAATTTGTTGTCATCCAGTGAAATATCTCGACATCTACTGGATGGAGTGGCACAACATATTGAACATATATTAATGGTTCACACATGATGTAACCTAATTACTTGGTGATCCCCTGAATTTTCTCTTGTGCCACCAGGTCAAATTTCAATTTGCCCTGTACTTTGGTTTATGACCAAATGTCTGCAGAACTAATAACATTCCCATCAACCTCAGTTGCATTTCGAGAATTAGCAATGGGAAATAGCAACATGCTAAACTAAGATGGCATGGCTCTCATATTTAAACATTTAACGGGTGGACACTATAACTTATAGATAGCGTTACAAGTTTTCTGAAAATGTATGCTTAAATATGCAAATGAGGCATTATCTTCTGATATATATAATTGGCATACATTTCCAGAACAGAAATTGGATAAAGCCAGGTTCAAAATGAATGTTTCATTTTATTGACATATTATAGTCAAAGGTTTTTACAGAGGGAATTTTGGATATCTCATTGTATCATAAATCACAAAATACTGCCAACAGGCAAAAATAAATCTATTTTTGCAATGTTTTTAGGAATAAATATTCCATAAATCAGGCTATGAATGATATATGAACAAACCCCTTTGTAAAAATCTTCATAATATAGATAGGAATGAAACTGGAAAGTCTAATCTATGTAAGTGCTACTGAAGTGGAGATTTCTGGCTCACAGTCTGAGAAAAACATAATTTTAAGAAAACAGACGGTATTGTAAAATTCCATACATTTTGCACAATCCAGTCGACAGAAATTTTTTGAAAATTAGACGTTTGGCGACGTTTCATAACCAAAAATATGTTTCATAAATACGTTTCATATCAGCCTCGTATCATGCTTGCAGAAACGCATTGGCACATGGTTAACGTGAAGCGATTGGTTAGGTTTAGGCAACAAAACTACTTGGTTAAGGTTAGAAAGAAAATCATGGTTTGTGTTCAAATAACAATGTAACAACATAACAACGTAACAACCTTATCAACACAACAAAACCACTATAGTTAAGTTTAAGAAAGAATTACATGGTTGGCCTTAAAACTGCTACGTTTGTACAGTGAAAATGACTGAATGTTGTGAACACGGGACACAAAGAAACCTATCCCCCTCCCTGCCCACCCGGTGTGTCTCTTTTCGCTCTTTGAACTACGTCACTTGCTTTGACAAAATGCAAAAAAGTTGACATTCAACGTATTCTTGGTTTGCAGAAGTGTTCAATGCCAACATTTTTTCTTGGCGACTGGGCTTTTTTGCTAACACTAGAGGTGGACAGGGTAAAAAAAGTTAGTATTATATATATAACCATATTCCCCAGTTGATTACTAACATTTAGGCAATTATTTTTTTATTATTTAGTTTTCTGAAATTTTATGTTAAATATGCAAATGATGATTTTAATTCTAAATTGGAAATTGATCAAAATTAGCGTCCGATTTCAACCATCAAAATCAAAAGCAGGATGTTTTTTTTTTTTTCTCTCCATCCTTGCCTACTTGCATGCGTCTGAAGGAAAAAACAACAACACTTCAAAGACGACACAGCGTATCTTACTGGTAGCCTGCAACTAAAGGTGACACAGCGCTTTGAGACACCATGGCCACTGCCGAAGTCGGAGATGACGGAGAAACAACAGAACTGGGAAATCCTCCTGATTCCCTGAAGTCACCGGTTCGGCGACATTTTGCCTCCCCTGTGAGTTATCTAAACAACAAACGTGTCGTTGGCGGAAAAACTACAGTTTGTAGGCTGCAGAAGATTTAGAGACTGCAGCAACTAAAGAAAACAGCGCTCATCGAACTGTTTGGCAATTTCCGCCGCGGTCGCGCTATTTCCACTTAAAATCGATTGTGTGTCTACACCGCCTTGTACGGTAAAGCAGGGTTCGCCGTGGTGTAAAGCATGTAGGCACAGACAGGAAAGTCATGGTGCATTCGGGTGTGCCTCGTAAACTCTGAGAAACTCTAGCTGTTGTTGTAAAGTACGCTATTGCCATCTAGTGGATCTTCTTTTTGTTGAAAGTGTAAATGACAGTTGTCAGGGCATAAAACCAATCGAATCAAATCGTGAACTTAAAATCAAAAGTCAAATCGAATCGTGGATTTGGAGAATCGTAACACCCCTAACATGCTCAAATCATAACATGTCAAACTCAGGCCCAACAGGCAACAACAGCTGTCAGCGTGCTGACTGACCAAAACTGCATGTGATTATCATAAAGTGGTCATGTCTGTAAATGGGAGACTCATGGGTACCCATAGAACCCATTTTAATTCACATATCTTGAGGTGAGAGGTAAATGCCCATTTTTCCTCGCCAAAAGTTAGCGCAAGTTTGGAGAGTTATTTGGCCTCCCCCACGACAATAGTATGACATGGTTGGTACCAATGGATTCCTTAGGTTTTCTTGGTTCATATGATACCAGTATCTTCATCTTCTAGCCTAAAAACTGAGCCCACTACAACCCCCGATCACAAGTTGCATTAATGCATTAAAGAAATTAGTGGCGTTAAAACAAATTTGAGTTAATGAAACAACAAATGACACAAAATAACATCAAAAACAACACAACTCTCACAAGAAGATCTCTAGACGCCACAAACCT
>CAKAKR010057528.1:16407-54972 GCA_916700685.1 Adelosebastes latens
GGGGTTGGGGGGGATAGGAAAAAGAAAGAAATACATCAAAGACGGGGTAATGAAGCTTGTCCGATCCTGAAGAGCCACATAAGAAAACAGAGATGCAGTGATTGCGGTGGGGTTGCTGGGAGAGAGATGGGGATGAATTATGATGAAGTTGTGGGTGATGAAGGGAAAGAGAGAAGAGAGAAACAGATGAGCAAGGCAGCAGGTGGATGGTATTACTTTGCCATTGTTAAAGTCACTCCCTCTCCTTTTTCTTTTACCCTATTATCTTTATCTCTATCTCCCTTTTCCACCCTTCCCCCCTCTCTCTGTGTGTCCCTTGAAGCGAAACCTGGCCCTAAATGGGAACAGAGGTAGCAGTGATCACGCTGGTATTCTCCAGCAGGGCCCCTTCCTCAGCTCATTAAGCCCACAGCAGAGCTCTACTTACCTACCTGGGATATAGCGGGATTTGAAGAAAGAGAGGGATGAGGAGGGTGAGTAGGGGAGATGCAGTGGGCTTTCAGGAAGGGGGGGGTTGAAAAAAAAGAGAGATAAAAAAATACAGAGTCCGTGGATGAGAGGGCTTACACTGAGTAAAAGAAGGGCTCCATGGTTTGAGCAGTGTAGTGACTTTAAGAATCCTCTGATTCTGATCCTTTAAACTTGCACATAACAGTGTTTGTCACCCCAAATAGCACTGAAAGGTAACTGATGGTAGACATTTTCAGTAGTGTACACCTGAAGCGGAGCATCATGGCGAAGACTGATCACATTAGTGGTAGCGGGAGGACAATGTTGTCCCTATTTATTTTCTTTGGGAGACAAGTGAATATGCTTAGATACCTGTCTTTTACTGTGTCCTTGCCTTTATGTACTCTATGTGTAATCTTTGTCTGTCTACTGTCTGCCTCTGCTTTTCATGTTTCAATTAGTGACTAATAATCCAGGACAATGTCTAATTTAGTGCATATTTCAACATAAATATTCCCTATTTTATTATTTAATCTGTGTAACATGTGTTAACCTCTCAAAAATCTTTCAGAGGTTGTGCGTGCGCACATATTTAAAGCTAGAATGAAGATACTGTTATCATATGAAACTTACCATGTCATGTTATTTTGTCGAGAAGAACGCAAAATAATGCTCCAAAGTTTTGTTTTGGTGAGGGAAAACAGGCATGGCAATTTTCACAGGGGTCCCTTGACCTGTTCTATGAGTGCCCACAAGTCTGGGTGTATAAGGGGTGTAACAATATGTGTAATTGTATTGAATCTTTCTGCCTAATCGGTACACCCTGTGACCCAAACAGCTGTTTATGTCTACTACTCGCACACATGGAACAGAAATTCTGGAGTAGCAGCGTTGTAAACTAGGTGGTTTAGCCCGGTTCGCTGGTTTAATCAAGCTCGTGGACAATGTTATGTATCAAATTGTATGCCGACACTGTTAAACTGTAGTCCAGTGTATCTGTGGATACACTTCAAACATTTAATTTACGTCGCCATCACCCAAATGTGTCGATTAGCAGAGGGAAACAAAAACAGACTGGACGGTGTGTCCTTCTCCCCACAACATTCAGACAGCCTCCCACTAGAGATTCAGGCCGTGCCAAAGTAATAACTAATGCTATAAGAGTGTTTATCACTGCATATGCGACCACACTCAATCGTTAACAATACCGAATTAAGGCATATGGTCAAAGTGTGTTGAGCCCTGCTACAATGTACCTTCAAATATGTATTTCAGTCAGTCTGTTGTACCTGCCCTGTATGAATTGTATTACAGGTGTAACAAGAAGGAAGATAAAAAAGGAAAAAGGTGAACAACAAAACAGAAAAAGAAAATAGCGGTCTAGAGAAAACTGGAAGCAAAAGGGAAAGACAGGGAGAAGAGAGGGAATGAGAGGGCTGGGCTTTGAAGCAAGACAACAGTATAGTGAGAAGGAACGATTACTCCTCTGTAATGCAGTGCTCAATGAGGGAGAACCCGATGAGAATAAATTTAAGTCTTGGAGATGAGGGCTTTACATGCTGCAACATTCTCCAAATCACTTCACATCACTCAGACCTACCCTTAGACATAAACCCTAATCTCCACAAGACAGCTTCCTTTCTCTGCCTTTTCTTCTCTACTCTTTCAGTCATTTTCCCCTCTTCTCATTTTCTGTGCTTCTGAGCTTTCAGATTTTAGACCTTCAGCTAAGGCAATTATTGATATGAGACAGTTTGGTTTTTGATGGAGAGTGGCTGGTGTGGCGAGTGCACCCCAGCATCCTATGGCCATTACGTCTAAACTGATGGTTTCACAGGTCGCGATTGTTATCCATTGTCAACATTTTGCTCAGGATATATATTCCTTGTATGTAGATATGCTGAAAGAGAGGGTGTGCAACAGACTTGAGTTTTCTGCAATTAATGTTTGTGTTTTAAAACTGTATCCATGATCCCTCTAACCTTAAAGTCCTTAAGATTTTGATGAAATCAAATGATACTATTTATGATGTACATACTTTCAGTAATAGTCATTCAATGTATTGACTTCCTGTAATTTCCTCTCTGTGTTGCGCCATTCCCACATTGAATTCAAATTATCTACCTACGCACAAGGGGTTGACAGAAAATGATGCAGCATGTAATCCAGTGTTGCTGTTTGTAATTTGATCTGATTGATATCAGCCTCACTGTTTACTGCTCACTCTTCTGCTGCTGAATCAGAGCTGAATTAAGTTACTGCTAATGCTAACACAACATTTCCTACTGCTGCTGCTTCACATTAAAAGGCTTCAACTGGCCAAACGCTGGGTGGCTTTTATTGTGAAGCAGTCACAATACACAATGTATTTGTCACCACAGTTAGCAGAAACCAAAGTCATCATCAAGGTCAAGAAAAATGTGTCAACAAAACAAGTTGTTCCGATACAAATACTAGTATAAGAAATGCTGGATCAGGTATCGGCAAGTACTTGAGTCTATGCACCAATATCAGGTTATCATATCATTAATCAGCTCATTTACGCTACACATGAACAACAACAACACGTGTCACTCGCTACCCGATCCGTACATCCTGCCCGATCAGTACTGCGCATGTGTAACCCTGTGTAAACAGAGATGATAAAGAAGTGAGATGGCTCACTCGTCAGATACTTCCATCATCAGCTCTGGAAAAGTTTAGGCAACAAAACAACTATAGTTGTTGAAAGAACTACATGGTTGAGTTTAAAACTACTACGTTTGTACAGTGAAAATGAAACTGAATGTTGTGAACACAAACACAAACAACTAATTGTAACGTGATGCACAGTACACGAACAGTGGTCTCCTGGATGAAAGCCTTGTGTTTGTTGGACCCATCCACCTAGCCTCCTTCCTGCCTGGTTTGTGTCTTTTCGCTCTTAAAACTTCAAACACTTTCTCTGAGATTTACTGTTGCAGTGGATGGGTTTACATTGTAGTTAATGGAACAGGCTAGAAAATCCCACCAGTAAACCAGTCACCTGCTCATTTCTACATGCCCCACCTCATCAAGGCAACTCTGTTCACCTAGTCCTCATTGCTCACTGACAGTATACATACCCCAGCCTCACAGACACTCTTTGCCAGATTGTTCTTTCTTCCACTCATGCAAGACTCTCCAGCACTTTGCTCCAGACTGATTTCCTGTTGCCAACCCTGCCTGCCTCTGACCTACCTGCATCGTCTGATTCCTGGTAAGCCCACCAGCTTTCTGTCCCCGACTGTGAGGTCTGCTTCTGCGTTCTTGGTTCCTGTTCGCCTGTGACTGCTTGGTGTTTCCGTCCGACGATGATGCTACAGTGTGAGTGTTTCCGTCTACTTACCTGTGGTTCCCGGTGGCCCAGAGAATCTCACTGTCTCACTGTGTTTGTGTCCTACGAGTAACCACCTGCTGGCTTCCCAATCCTCTGCCTGGCTTTGATTTACCTTCTGCCTGTCCCCTACTGGTTTGTCTGCTTGGACTGTTTGTTTACCTGGTTTCGGATCCTCTGCCTCTACGACAATGTCTCCTACCTGCTCCTCTATGGTACCGTTGCGCTAACCTGGTCTGAACTGTGTGTGTTAGGGAAAACGTCACAGCCCACTCGCCTGTTTCTCGGTCCGGTTTGGCCCGACATACCCACCCGGTAGTCAGAGACTTTGTGGAGATTCATTGCTGGAATGTTGGACTGTACTGTGCGCTCCTTTACCTGCCCTGCTGTGTAACTACTGAGTTTGGCATTACAAGTAATTACCAACTGTTCTAGGTCTCCTTTGTGCTGCAATTGGGTCTTACCACTACCCGTTACAACACAGGCATGTACAGTATGCAAGGCTTTAGTTTACCGGTATTTATTCATGTTTTAAAAAGGGTTTAGGCCACATAGTGATAGCAATCATATATATGATTGCTATCATTATATGGCCTAGTTTTTAATGCATTGGAATTGGATCGGTACTTGGTATCTGCCAATAAACAAGTTCAGGAATCGGAATCGGTATCAGGAAGGAAATAAATTGTATCGGACGTCTCTAGTTATTTTCAGCATTTTTTATCAGTTATAAATCCGTCAGGCAGTAATGAAACCTTCCAACACGTTCTCATCCAAACTCATCATATACTGACTTCTTTTTCAGACCCTTGGCATTACTTTACAGTCACAATACACATGCTTAATGTGGTGAATTCAAACACTGGCTTAGGTTTAGGCAACAAAACCCACTTAGGTTTAGGAAAAAACAACATGGTTGGGCTTAAAATGACAACGTGTTTACAGTGAATATGAAACTGAATGCTGATTGTAACGTGACAGTGAAACTAACGCACGGGACACGAACAGCAGTCTCCTGGATGAAAGTCTTGTGTTTGTACCCATCGACCTCCCCTCCTGCTCGCCCTGTGTCTCTTTTGCTCTTTAAACTACGTCACTACAGAACTTTCCCTGTGCGTTTACTGTTGACGCGGATGGGTTTACATTGTAGTTAATGTAGTTAAGCCCGCTGCGTCTCATACCGCCGGTATCGAACGCCGACGGCCGTGACAGAGTATCGGTATTTGACGCCCTGGGAATAAGAACAGGCTGAACAATGTCACGATTAAAAATAATCTACAGACCTGTCAACAGTTTTCAGTGAAACTATAGTACTTTCTATCAACTACAGTATATAGACCCTATCAAGCCCTGTAGATTTGTGGCAACAGGTTTAAGGGTAAGGGTTAAGGGGTTGCACTGTAGGTCAAGAACCCCAGTAAATATAACACCTACCACCCTTGACTGAGCTTTAAAAGTGAGGTCCAAGATAGAACAAAGATCTAATAACAGAGAAAGTTACTTTTAGTCAAGACTCAGAAAGAAGTTCAGTTACATTATGTTAGCTTTGAGGTTATTAGCTACAAATAACCAAAATATTTAATTTTATTTTTTTGTTCTCTTGCTCTTTGATTCAAGTTTTAGTTAAAAGGCGGGACCTTGGTCTCCACTCTGTAAAAGTGCCTTGCCAAGCAGCCTTTAAACGAGAAAACCTTTTAGTGTTTTTTATAATTTGTCATTTTCTAAGAATAGGCATCATTTTCAAATGATGCATCACAATTTAGAGAGAGATCCCACATACTGGCAATGAGTATTTGCAAATGACAGATCTGAGCAAGACTGACTGATCACTTCATCATCCACAGTTGCTCAAGCTTCTTCAACAGGATGCATGGCATTTGTGGACATGTACCCTTCCAGCTATCAGATGGTCTATCAAACAAATATACCACTCTGCTGTCATTCATCCAAAGCACTTGAATAATTTAAGAGCCAGTTTGACCCGATTGTCTCATGCTGTCCTCAGTTGATTGTCTGAGACAACTGCTGTTTCATGTCTCAAACACATGCCAGACTTACAGCCCTTCTGACCGGGTTCTTTCAGACACGGCCTTGGTGTTTTGTTCGACACGTCGGCTAATATACATGCAACACATGCTGCTACACAAGGATACACATAACTGCACTCTTGCACACACACACATAGACATGTAGAAAAAAAGGTCCAGTGAACCCCAAATCATATAAGTAGTAACAAGCTAACAAGGCCTTATTCACACAGAATATTGAATACATTTTAATTTGGACCAAAGAAAACAGAATAACTCTTTCTCTCTGTTACGTTGTAATCTGAAAAGCCCTTTGTTTCCCACAGTTATCTTCCAGCACTTTGTACTAATGCCATAATACACCACATGCACCCATTTGTTCTCATGTTGGCTTTTGGCACCTGTGGCCAGCTGTGTCTATCTGTAGCTTTGTCTGTGTTACCTAGAAACCCAAACCTGATCTGTTTTGCCGAGAAGTCCTGGCTGCTGAATCCCAAACATTCTCAAACCTCCAAACAGATGATTGGCTCCCATCGGGGGAATCCATGGTGGGAAAGGAACAAAAGGGGCATTGGTTCGAAGGGGAGGGATTGATTGATTAGATGCCACAAAGGAAAGATAGAAATAGAGATTAGTTCCAAATCTCATTGGAAAAACGATGAAAGGAGAAAAAACAGATTTAGAAAGAGGAGAGGAAGAGAGAGTGCTTGTGGTAATGAAGGGTTTTAGGTCAAAGACTTGCATCCCCATGGAGAAAGACAGACAGAAATAAAAGGAAAACAAAGAATTTAAAGTGATAAAGGGAAAGCCTACAGTAATGAAAGGTCCCAGGTTATGTGAATGCTCATATAATGAGAACGAGCTATTGAAATGAAAGGTCATGGGTCACTCAGGCTAAAGATTGCACTTTATAGAGAGATGAGACTAAAGACTCGCCAACAGACAGAGCGATAAAAGTCGACCCAAATAGCGCTGCTCCCTTGACCTTGGCTGCGGAATGTGCAGCCTCCTGCTTTGTATTCAGGGTCAGACGCCATACTTCAGAATCCCATGAGTCTCTGTGAACTAAGTAGGTCTGGGTCAAAGATCAAAACACAACCCAAAGACAACAGACACTGTGCTGGTTAACAGAAGAATCAATGTTAGCCCCCACCTCTCCACGTGTCGCCCCCGGGGACAGACGACAAGGTGTTTCAGAAGAGAAAAGAGGCGACTCTGTTCTCTATCCTCTCTACTTGTTATTTTGTAAACGTGGGCCTTTTTTTCCTTGAGTTCCGCTCAAGGCCGTGCTTTTGTTTTGGATTCCTTTTCTCATGTGTGCATGTCTGTTCCACCTCCCTTTCACCGGCTGCTTTCTCTGCCTTATCATCATCTGGAAAGGTTGTTGTGACTCCTTGGGACAGATTGGTTCAGATATTTATGGAACAATTTTCAAAACCGTAAGCAGAGCTTCATTAACCTGCTAGGGCGCCAGGGCAAAAATGAGCTGTGGGCACATTTTGAGCCCCCATATGCTGTATATATACAGTATATATATATACTGTATATATGTTGCTGGTGTACAATTTATTTTAATAATAAATAACAATAAAATTTATATCTATGTATTTAATTGTTACATTTTGGTTTACAAATTTAAGAATGATCCCAGTCACCTCCACACAGTGAGGCATATAGCTTATTAATTAAACACTGGTATCAGCCGACACCCAAAGCCCAGGTATCGCTGTATCGGGACTGAACAAGTTGGATCGGTACATCCCTACATGGGAGTGGGCAAATATGCTTGCTTTATGCAAATATAGGTACATATTTATTATTGGAAATCAATTAACAACACAAAACAATGACAAATATTGTTCAGAAACCCTCACAGGTACTGCATTTAGCATAAAAATGATGCTCAAATCATAACATGGCAAACTCAAGCCGAACAGACAACAACAGCTGTCAGTGTGTCAGTGTGCTGACTTGACTATGACTTGCCCCAAACTGCATGTGATTATTATAAAGTGGGCATGTCTGTAAAGAGGAGACTCGTGGGTACCCAGAGAACCCATTTTCAATCACATATCTTGAGGTCAGAGGTCAAGGGACCCCTTTGAAAATGGCCATGAGAGTTTTTCCTCGCCAGAATTTAGCATACATTTGGAGCGTTATTTAGCCTCCTTCATGATAAACTAGTATGACGTGATTTCTACCAATGGATTCATTGGGTTTTCTAGTTTCATATGATGCCAGTGTTCGCTCTACCTTTAAAACTAAGCCCGCTACAAACAAAAACTTACAAGTTATGTTAAAGAAATTAGTAGTGTTAAAACAAATTTACGTTAATGCGTTATCGCTTTAACTTTGACAGCCGTAGTAAATACCAATTTACTACTAAATACAATTTACAATTTACTAGTAAATACCAAACAGCTTATTTATTCATTTATTTCACTGATAGTTATACTGTTTATTAAAAATAAAATTATCAATTAACCCTTAAGTTAATTCCATTATTTCCGTGGACATTAATCATTGTTTAATTTAATGGCCTTGCTGCCCTGGCATTTGAACTTTGTGGCCTCAAAAAATTGACAACACCAAAGGCCAAGTGGCCTTCCCCGTAAAATGATGAAATTCCATGCCTGAGGCTCACACAGGTTTTCTGTAGGGGGACTTCAATTCTCTGACCTTTCTGACCCTCTAAAAAGGAGCGCTCGTCCCCTTTAAAATATCTTTGTGGGTAACTTTTCCCGCTGTAGTGTTATGTCTTGTTTGTCTACTTCACTAACAATATGTATTATTTGCTCATGCCTCTTGAGAGGGCACATGTAAAAAAAATGAATGCGTGGTGCGTCTCCGCCGCACAAGGCACCCTTGTATTTGACGCCTTGTGAATGAGAACGGGCTGACCAATCAGCATCCTGTAAGGAGCTACTGGCTTCGGCAAGAGTTTGATTGACATTGACATTCATGCAATCGCCTTCCAAGTATTTTTGAAAGTGCCCGCCCTTTTCCAAACAGACTTCTCAGATGGTTCTTTGGGTCAACCCTCAGGCGGGTCAGGTTACATTTGATTACCAATTGGCTCCAAATGAGGGGAAACTGATGCCACCTGGAAGTAATTCCAGAGATCCTCCTTGATTGGCCACAGGCAGCAGGTGACGAGGTATAAAGGGTCATGGAAGACAGCAAACAGGTTGGTCTGTGTTTTTCACTCTCCAGGAAAATGGAGGAAGGCCAGTGTTTTGTGTAATGTAAGGTTTTTTTCTCATTAATTGTCTGCAGAGGACCCTAAGTGATACACTTAATGAGATGGTTTATGTTTCTCCTTTTTGTGGCCATTCTTAATAAATTTAGTTTTTATGGAAAATCAGCGCCTGCATGCTGGTCCGTTCTTCCCACCCACACTACCAACCATCCTCAAGCATAATAATACCAACAAGCTTATACATAATTACATGATATTAATTCCTTAGTTTGTGAAGCTGCTGAAGACCAGGCCTCAAGAAATGGTAAATGGACTGCATTTATGTGGTGCTTTTATTCAAAGCGCTTCACACACACACACACACACACACCGATGGCGAACCATCAGGAGCAATTTGGGGTTCAGTGTCTTGCCCAAGGACACTTTGACATGTGTACCCCCACAACACACTTTGCCCAGAAAACAACCAATATTTCTGAACTACCCCGCCCCAGTTTGTTGTCAGTTAATTTGGGATAGTATGATTAAACACCGTCAAGTGAAATATTAAAAGCAGATTTTGGCACAAGGTCTCAAGATTAAGTAAAAATGCAGTATCCTTACCATTTCAGTTTTTAAAGGGGAACTATTATGCTTTTGTGCTTTTTCCCTTTCCTTTAGTGTGTTATATAGTTTTTGTGTGCATGTAAAAGGTCTGCAAAGTTACAAAGCCAAAAGTCCACGGCAAAGGGAGTTACTCTTCCCCACAGAAACACTTCTCCTGAATTGCCTGAAACGCCTTTCTTGAAGTCCCGCCCTTTCTTCTGTAACATGGTGATGTCACCAAATAACACATTTGCATAATACCTGCCTTGCAGCTAGTTTGGCACACCCTCAAACAAAGTTAGTTAGAGCGGAACTGGAGCAGAATCCAAAGAGTTTGTTTCGGTTGACCAATCACAACAGAGTGGGCCAGCTGACCAATCAGAGCAGACTGGGCTTTCTTCTTTAATTGTGCATTAGTGGTGCATATTACCAAACAAATTTATCAAATTACCAAAAAGTAATTGCCACACATGCACCCTGGAGCCTTCGGGGCAGTTGGCAATCCATCCTTCTAGCTTTGAGGGCTGTTTTAACTCCACCCCACCTCCAACCTTGTCTTTCTTCTCGATAGAAATATGCCAAACATGCTGTTTCTTGTTGCTATGGGAATGTTTATGTGCACCGTCTTCCACTTGACATTTGCCGACCTTGAGAAGAATCAAAGCTTGTATTTTGGGGGTTTTTTTGTGTAAAAGTTAATTGTCCATGGATTCAGCGCCACTCCTGCCCAGTTGGCATCCTGGGCTGAAGCGCCATTGTGTAATAAAATGGAATTATGCCCTTAATCATTGCCCTCTCTCCTGCTCTTGCTCACATTCACTTCCTCTCTTTATCTCCCTCCTTCCACACCAGCTCTTCATTTTTTCCCCTTTCTTTTTGAAGTCATTATTGGATCCTAGGACAGTTTTATGACATTTATTCTGCTTGGCAGTTCTCGCCCTCCCTTTCCCATCTCTTTCCTTTCTCTCATCATCCCTCTCTCTTTCTGTTAATTACCCTTGCAGTCTTATCTGTCGACACCCTTCAAACTTGCGGTTCCCTGTCATGAATCAAGTGCCCCCTCCTCTTCCACTTCCTCCTCCTCCTTCTCCTCCACCCGTATCAGCCAAACAATTAACCAACTGGCTCACTCTAATTAAGCATCACAGAAAGACACATGCAAAACTCCACCTTATTCCTTTGTGTGGACCAGATAGATGGCCCACTCATCCCTTCCTGGTAGATTCACATGGTTTTTGCTCTCTGTTGTATGTTCCCGACCAATGCGCAGTCCCAGATAGAGACGTCCTCAGCAGACAGGGTGTTTGTGAGCATCACCTTTATAATAAGAAAAAGCCTGTTGTCAGCAAGAATTTTTTTTTTGCTTCCACTGACTTTCAATGGGGAAGAAGAAGGGAAAATTAAGTTAAAACAATAAATTACCATAATAGAATGTCATGCCTGTCCACACTAATGATAGTGCATATAAAAGATGTGTTTAAGAAAGTCCATACTCTATTACCTTTTTCCGTGAATTCAATTTGTGTACCTGTTTCTTGCTAGAGCCTAACTGTGAAGACTTAATAATACTGATCAATGAAGATATTGATTGAGCTGCTGATGAGGTACCCCTGAGCAAGGTACTTAGCTTCCAGCTTGGTGTTATATTTTAAATGTCCACGTAGTTTCTGTGTGGTGCAGTGGCACACGCTGCCTCACTGCCAACTTCACACACACACACACACACACACACACACTTTTAAAGGAACAAATCCCACATAAACCACCACCGTTACAATACTTGCAGCTTACGCGGCAGACGTTGGGCAGTGTTAACAAGAGGTGACAAGAAGCGTCCCAAGTGCCCAAGCGCATGCAGCTAACCTTCAAAAGGAGCCAGGCCCTTTATGATTGATGACTTTAATACAAATTATGCAATAAAGCAGAACTAAATACAAAATTAGCCATAGTGGGCTGGTACATTATTACACTCCATTATTGCTTTCCAAAGTGGCAGATGACCCATAAAATACTGTACATACAAAAGAGTTTTATAGGTTCCTCATCTGTGATGGTGCTGACTCTAGTTTTTAAGCAGCACTACTTGTCCGAATAAACAAATACGTCTTTTTGGATTTCTGTTATTCGAGTTTTATACCAGACTGGGTCATATGAGGTCCAACAGGGATATAACATTATGCTGTAGGATAACACACACTGCACATATCTTTATCTCTCTCTCTCTCTCTCTCTCTCTCTCTCTCTCTCTCTCTCTCTCTCTCTCTCTCTCTCTCTCTCTCGTTCTCTCTCTCTCATATATATCAATAACAGGATGAATCACTACACGACTTCTTTAAACAAGCAGTTATTGTGCAGCGGAGTCAGGTGGCAGGGGAGGACTATTTCCTCAGAGACCAGGTGCTGTACTACAAAGCAAATCTAGATGATAGCGAAAGACTGGTGCTTCCGCAGGGGCTCCGAGAACAGGTGTTAAAGATAATCATTGTGACACACAATATTAATCGAACTAAATAACTAAAACTAAACAAACCAAAAAGAGTGTGTGAGCATGTATGTGTGTGTGTGTCCGTTAGGTGTGCGCTGTAATGAGGTTTGGGCGTGTTTCTTTGTTCTGCCTGGCGTGGTCCTGCGCACACGAGCATCAAAACATGTGGTCTGATCAGAAACAAAAGAACATGTGAGCGGGAACTTTTTTAATTTCCCCTCTGTTGTAAAGCTCTGTTTAAGGCCAATTCAGAGAATACGAGATCCGGAGATGCGTATGATAATGCACTGGGTTAGAAAAGATGGTTAGTGTTCATGCAAGACCATGTGTCTGTGTTAAGCGTAGATAACACATCAACTGCCGAATCAAGCTATCCAAATAGCCTGACTACGATATAGCCTGATAGCGATATCACAACAATAAAGCTCAGTGAAATACATGTACAATAGCGAAGTAAAACGGTCCTGTGCTTAACCGTGTACTGTTAGGATATGCTATTGCACTGTTAAACTTGCTTACTCTCGTTAGCGGCTCGTACTTTCAGGCAGGCTCTGCGTCGCTGCAAGAAGAGCTCCAAAGGTGAGGAAAAAGAAGCCAAGAGGGCCGAGAGTGTAGGCCTGCTATACAGTGCTCCAGGGATGACGTATTTTTGTAGGCCAACCAGGAAGTTAGCATCGCCCTGGGTTCCCTCGAGAAAAAAGCCAATGGGAAATTGGGTTTTGGATTACTGTAGAAAAATTACTGTAGAAAATAAGCTCTGTGGCAAACACACATTTATGATACTTAAACGTTTTGTTCAGCAAGATAATCTTCACAAATGAACACCACTTGTATGGTTTTTGAAGCGTGAATGTAATTGCCAGAAGTAAAAAGTTAAAGTTAGTCTATAAAAAAACTACACCACGATCACATGAATGCGAGTATACACAACAAGGCTGTAGAGGTGGACGAGTCGGCGTGATGACGTTTAGTAGTCTCATTTAGCTCATTGTCTCATTTCACGAGTGTGGTATTTACTGATGCTTTTTATGTAGTAGAACAAATCATTAAAATCTCTGACCACAGACCTTATTTCAGGCATCTAACTAAAAAACCCATTCAAAAAATTACATTGACTTCCAGACGAGGGAACCGGAAGTGCTAAAATGCTAACTAATTTCCGGGTTTTAGGGCTCATTCCTGCACCACTCTATGGGCTCTGAGAGCTTAGCACACCTGCGGCTCCTGCTGTGGAGGTGGGAGGAAGAGAAGAGGTAAGGTAAGAGAGAAAATCACAGCTGACGCTACGGTTTCGTTGACTCGGTGACGTCATGGGTCACGGGTCATGGGTCTTTTGACTTACAGTAGCCAGTAGTTACTTTAAATGTTGAGTCCATGGGCGGAGTTAATGACTCAAGGATCCTGGGAAACATAGTTCAATGGCTCTGCCACAATGAGCTGTGTGAGTCCCAACTAAATGCATCTCTGTAGTATCGTATTCCCAGTCATGTCCATTAACTTTTACTATTGATGCCAAAAGCATGTGGGTGCATACTGATTTCAAACTTTGCAAACTTCGGCAGTGCAGTAGAAGTGAAGTGAGCACAACAGAACGAGCGTAAATTTTTAATTAGAACTACTTCCTTACAAAAAAATAGTCCCTTTTGAAAACATTTGACAGTGTGCTCTGTTGATTATCCAGAGTGATGTTATCATTTGTCATTTTTAGTGCAGTGAGCATTATAAATTAAATTATATTCAGCTCCAGTGTATTGTGGTGGATGCAGAAATCTAAGAGACGGATATCTCAAAACCTGAGCCAAAAAAAAAAGAATTAGTTTTTTGTAATTGGATGAGCAGACCCTTTAACATTGAAGAATAGAACATTGACTGTCTGTTTTGGGCAAAGCCGTACAACTAAATGATCCATACACTGTCATGCAAGGAGACAAGCTAATACAGCATCCCTTTCTATCTCTCCCTCTTTCATCTCTTTTTCTCCATCACAAACATGTACACTGCATCCCTCGCTCTCAAACGTATATACACGCTGACACACACATTTACTCAACAAGGGCAACGCGGAGGAAGCAATTGGGTGTGGAAGAAGATAGTTTTTTGTAATTATTTCCCTGCGCCGTGGTCGACATGGAAAATATTACCCACATGAACAGAAGCAATCAGTTTCCTCCTCAAGGTGTCGGATACACTTATTACGTTGCACCGAGGACGATTTGAAATGCATAATCCCTCTCCCACACGCTTCCTCGTCTGCGTTTATTTAATAATTTCCCCCAATAACTGCATGAATATCATTAAAAATGCCACAGCAATGGTTTGGGAAGGAATGCAGAAATCCGTGAACTACCTGGAGTCTGACATTTTTATTATTTGTTATTGGCAAGGAGAGGAGCTGATTGACTGGTTGACACAATGATTAAATAAAAGGGGAAATGGAAAGTGGCGGAAATGCAAGGGCAGAAGCACTGGGGGCTTTATACACCCTCAATGCTCAAGACAAGGTTTCCTTTTCTAAAAATATGTTACTCCAGCGGTGGGAGGAAAGTAAAGCAGGCCCATGAGTGAAACAGGTGGCTACAGCTGCTGTTTGCTATGCACATCACTGTGCATTTGGGGTTAATTGTGAGAAAGCTGGGCTTGTTACCGGATGGCTGCCAGTTTAAATCCCTTAACAGGCCTGGGACATCAGGGTTGGGAAAGTTAGTGAGACGCTCTCATTGTTGCAGCACACTGTGGCTGCTGTTAAATGAGGGAACCAAGCGATGAAGTGCTTAGTGAGTGTGTGTATATGCATAACTCTCTCCCGCTCCCCTTGGCTGTTATTAAAAATGTGTTACTTGTCAACTCTGCGAGTGTATGTTGAGCTGGCGTAGCTTGTCTGAGTAGGTGTATCTCAGAGAAGTGTCTGCAAATGGGAATACTAATGGCTAATAGTGAAAATAACTGCAGTTGACACCAGACTACTGTTCTTTCATTGTTCATGGGCCCTGTTTGTCTGTTCTGCAAACTAGATTTTTTTTAAAAACATCACGTGTCCTCTATTTACCAGCTGATAATGTCAATTTTACTGGAGTATGAGGTAACACTTTATAAACTCAGAAAAAAAAGTTTGGAAATATGTGTTTGGTTGATTATTGCTGATGCTAATTGGCATTGTATTTCACATCGTTGGAAAGCCTGTTTATTTACCTTTACAATGATGTCCAACTTGTAAGGATCATGCATTTGTGGGATGAGCAGCATAGCTGATTATGTGGGGAGCGCCGAAGAAAAATTTGCCAAAATTCTCTGCCAATGGTAAACAGTGTATTCTCCTGTTGGTATTGACTCTTGTTTTGAGTTGTTTGGTGGATTGGATGATTGAACTCTCTATCAGTAACAAGGAACAAACAAGAAATATTGGCAATTTTACACTTTATTCATTTAATACACCGTCAGGAGTCTCAGTAGCGGGTGGAAGATCCATACGCAGCCACAACAGCCTGGCACTCCTCCTCATGCTGGTCATCAACCTGGTCACACGTTATAGGTATAGATATATAATTTCTTAACTAACTATTTCATATTTCACAAAATACTGATAAAATAACAGAAAATAATAGCATTACTAATAATTAGTCACAATTAATTATCATTTAATTGTGTGTTAACAATAAAATAACAATTAACTAAGTTTAATTAACTATCAATTTACCATTTATAAATGATGGTTATTATAATTTTACCAAGTATGAATGCATTTCATTTTTCTGTTTTATTTTGTCCTTCCTACATAGCATTAAGTAAAGATTTAACTGACAATGAAGAAAAAGTAAGAGAAAAAAAAATGTGAACAGATAGAGGTAGATTTGTTATTCCGTAGTTCAGGTTCTCTTTCAGAGAGAAAAATGTGCAGAACCCATTGTAAAAGCAAACCAATTTCTAAACCTTTTTTTAACAGCAGCAGTTTCTCAATCTGCCATTTTGTTTTAACACCAACCAGGTGTGTATCTGAGGTTTGGGTTTGTCTGCTTTATTGAGTCTAGGTTGTCTGTGTTTGCTTCCTGCCCACATGGACCAGTGATAAGAGCAGGAACAATCTCTTAACATGTTTTTTTTTCCCTGGGTGTTATTCTGCTCTTTGCTCCTTTCTCTTCCTCTCAGGTTGGTGCTAATATGATTCCATTTTGACTGACACTGGTCTGTTTGCCTCTTTATCCCACATTTGGGAATAGGTTATAACAAATGGCATTGTATGCCAGAATCAGAGAAGTATATCACTCTATCACTCTTCTGCAATGCACTTACATTTACATTCTTATCTGAAGCACCTCATTATGAGGGCATCTGCAGTCATAGTGATTGTCTACTCATTTTACTATGATGTTATTAGAAGCTCGTAGCATCAGCTAAATGCCGCAAAGATAAATACACAATTTTAAGTTCCATATCTTACGACTATGAACGTTGTGCTTGAGAGTTGCCTAAGCTCATTGTTTCAAAGTATATTTTGAATATGCTTCTGTTAATGTATATTTTCCCAAAGAGTGTCTGTGAAATATTTAATCTGTTAACAAAAAGGTGCAGATTAATAATAGTGAATTTACAAAAAAAAGTTTAATATACTGTAAGCTAATATGTTTTCTTTCCTCACTGTTTTCTTATTCTCTTTCTACATTAAAAAGGCTTAAAAATGTTTGCTTGTTCAATGAGCTGGGTTTAACTATATGTTAAAGACATAATGTGACCCATACAGAAGCAAATCTATCCACTTATTGTCAAGGTGCCAATTAATTCAGTGGAAGTTATTTGAAATCGAGATGTCTGTGTATCGTTGTTTTTTCTACGAAAGTTTTTGTTTCATCAATCAGGAAGAACCTGAGGGACCTTCATCAAGCAACATAACATCAGTGGCCGATAGCAGACTACCGTTGCACTAAACAGACCGTGACTGATATGTGATGTGCATTGGCAGTCGGTAAACCTATTCCTTGTAAGTGTAAAACACCTAGCTGCATACAGTCAAGTCTACAAACATAGGCCTACAGAGCTGGACAGAATAAAAGCAACATATATTTATATCTGAGTTAAGGCCCAGACACACCAACCCGACATCAAAGAACTAGCGGCGACGAAGGCCAACCATTGATTCACCTCCCGTCGCCTTTGATGTAAATATGAAAGGCTCATTCTAATCTAACGAAAACACAAAGATTCTTTTTTTACATAGTTATGAATATTATGCTCCATTTCTGCTAATATATCCCCCAAAATGCTACACATTATTCCTTTACAATATATAACAAAACATATAACGAAATAACATAACGTGTTGTTTAGTGAACTTCAGACGTGCTGGTACTATAGGTGGATTTTGTTACTGTTGGACAGAGCCAGGCTAGTTGTTTCCCTCTGTTTCCAGTCTTTGTGCTAAAATAAGCTAACATTTAACTTTCTCATCCGTCTACAAGGAAGCAAATAAGAATATTTCCCAAAATGTCAAACCATTACTTTAACCTAGTTTTAGTTGCCTAAACCTAACCATATAGGGCTGACGTAGTGACTTTTTTGCGAGTGAACACTGAAAGTCTCATCTAAAAATCCTTCAAGGTCTCCCAAAGATATTTAATCATCAGAAGCTGTTTTTTAATTGTGGTAATTTGTTCAGTAAATATTGCAGTTCATGTGCACACTCAGTTTTTTGATTTCTTGGTTAAATGTTATCCTTGCTCCTTCTCTTGCCCAATCTTCAATTTTTTGTCCTCATCTAAATAGGACACAATTATTCAAACAGATAACCTTCTTATCTCCCTCCTTCGCCAACTCATTTGTTGCCAGGTCTTTTATAATATAAGCCTGTTTGGAATGAGCGCTTGCTTGTCTCAGTAATTTAGTGCCTCTGTTAAGATATGTTTAGTGGCCCTCTGTTATATAAGGGGTAGTTTACTCACTCACTTCATAAAACTTATGTGGCGGAATAAAGACCTGAGCATTCCTGATGGCACTAATTCATGCTAAGTACCTGATATAATCAAGGGGAGGTTATTGTCACTGGAGCAGGAGGTCTGGTTCTGATGCAGACCAGGGCCTTAAAGGATAACTTTGGTATTTTTCAACCCTATTTTCCAGTGTTTTGTAGTCTAAGTGACTAATGGGGACAACATTTTTTGACATTGGACCAATATTGAGGGAGTACGCTGCAGCCGCCAGCCGCTAAACGGGCTGTAATGTCATCATTTTGGGCAATTTGGCACCCTCAGTTTATGTTCACTAAAGCTAAGCTCACACTACACGACTTTCAAAGTCGTCAGATCGCTGTACTGTTCATATTTCACAACTTGCTGTCTTGTAATCCGGAGTCTTTAAGTCGTTGTGGTTTTCACCCTACATGACTGACCGGCGACAGGGGGTCACACACTACAAGATCTTTCACCAGGAGGATTCCCCAATGAGGTCTCCAAACTACATTTTGTCACAAAAACATACGAAAGACCTAAGTGGTAAATGACGTGATACCATGAGCTAGACGCATTGATGATGTTGTTGTTGTTGGCACGTGTTCACAAAATAGTCTGTTTCCACCAGGTTCCACACATCTTTTTACTATTTATTTCTCTAAGTGCAACCACAACTTTGCTCCGTGTTGCAAAAACAACACATACAGTAAGTTCCTATTTTTTCAGGGAACCCCTCCTTCCCCAGGTTTCCCCTCAACCCGTGTCTTGCACACTCATTGGCTGTAACTCGTGGCCGGACTCCCCGACAGGTCCAGATATTTAGCATGCTAGATATCTGGAATGTGTCTGCCAGACAGAGAAATAAAAGGTTTTCCTTACCTTTCGCTTGATGTGTCTTGCTCGGAGAAGTCTCGTTCTGAAACCTCGCGTTGCCTCCACATTGTCAAAATCAGCTAAATATTGACATTGAAAATATTTTATGTAACACTAAGATACGCTTTCTGTAGTAGAATACAATAAACTCTGACAACACCGGTGTCCCGTGACACTCCTCTCTCCAGCTGCAATCACGTTTCTACCATTGTTTTCCGGTCACAAGTCACATGACACAATAACAAACAGGAAGTGAAAGGTAAGAAATTTCATTTTTCTGTAGGGTCCTTTCCATAATGTTGTCAGGCACTTATAATAACAATCTGAGCCTGTCAGTGGCAAAAACAAGCACTTTTAGCGAACAGTGCCAGGTTGCCCTAAATGATTACATTGCAGCCCGATTAGCGACTGGCGGCTGCAGCGTACTCCTCCAATACTGGACCAATTTCAAAAAGTGTTGTCCCCATTAGTCACTTAAGGCCCCTAAGACCCCTGACACACCAAGCCGACGGTCGGCCGTTGGCCAGTTTGGGGCCGTCGGTGAGTGTCTGTTGACCTATTTTTTGCGGTATGTAACGCACTGTCAGCTTTAGTCTGCCCGTGTCTGAGGCTTTCGGACAATTCTCATTTTTCATTTTCATCTCATCTGATTATTCCAATACACGGATATTTTCACAGCAACATGGCCATCTGGAGTGGTGAGTGAGAGTGATGTGAAAATGGTCGGCAAACACCGGTTTGTTTCATGTACGTATCATAACAGCAGCTTGCATATTAGGAGTCCTCGGTCTTCCAGTTTCCCTTATTGAATGACGAGTACACACTACCGACGCCTGCTGGTGTGAAGAGTTACTAACTCTCACGCAGGCGCAGAATATACGTGGTAACTGGCCGTCGGCTGTAGTCTTTGCGGAGTGTTCAAAGGCAACTTGTCGGTCAAGACAAAGGCGACGTGAGGCAACGCAACAGTCGGCCTTCATCGCCGCTAGTTTTTTTATGTTGGCTTGGTGTGTCCGGGCCTTTAGACACAAAAACATGGGAAAATAGGGTCCAGATTGAAAAATACCGAAGTTATCCATTAAAGTGTACTATTGTGGACTTTCGCAGGGCATTGTACAGCAGTCATAGGTGCCTCGGGCATAAAGTAATTGTCTTTACATTCTTTCATGCAGACAGGAGGAGCCAGGAATCAAACTGACAACCTTGCGGTTACCGCTCTAGCTCCTGAGCCACAGCCGCACCTCTGTCTGTATCTGTGTTACAGTAGATAGGAAGAGATCAGCTACTGAGCTGTATTTGAAGTCACTACATTACAGTGGCATGATAGTCAATCATACTGTTATACTGATTGAATTTTACCATGGCACATATTTTGTGTATCAATACCATGAAACCAAGAAGAAATGCAGTGAGGGATACAAGAATAACCACTGACACCTGGAACCGGTGATGGAAGTGGTAGTGGAGAGTTTAGCTCCACTGAAGCAGTTGTCGGTTACGTGATTGGTACACGGATTCCAATTACTGAACGATCAGGAGGCTTAGTGTGTGTTTTTTGTGTGTTTCCCTTTATCAATTGTTAATGTGTCTCGCCTCATGCAGTACTGTAGAAAGGGATAGGGGAATTTATGCACTGTTTAGGCGGATTGCATTTGCCTCTGAGGGTAAGTGATGCTGGTAGCATTATAAAGCAAAGCATGGTGTCCATAGGAAGTTTCAAAGGAAGTTAGGTTTAAGTAACTCAACCACTTAGGTAGGGTTAAGAAACGGTCGTGGTTGACGTTAACTTCACTGACTAGTGACTCACATGACTCACAGGACTGACGATACCGACGAGTCATTTGACTAAAGACTGACATGACAAAAGAAGTCAACTGACTTTTAGTTTCACATGGGACACAAACACCGGTCTCCTGGTTGAAAGTGTTGTGTTTGACCCATCCACCATCCCTCCCGCCCGCACTTAACGGAGTCTCAAGCTATTAATTCTACATCATTTGCACCCACCGTTGAATAACGCCACGGGTGGGTTAACATTGGAGTTTGTTGAAATCCTGGTTCCTTACATACTGTACTGTTGCTAAAGGGTGCCTCCGTGCGTTGGTTTTCGATGCCAAGGGGCACTTACCAAAACTTACCAAACGATGGTATTTGATGACTTGGGAGTGAGAACGGGTTGGTTATTCACCTTCAGAAGAATTTGCAGTAATCATTACTGCATTATGTCTTCAACTGTTTCTTTACTGTTTAGACAGCTAATTTAATTGTGGATGAATGTCTCTGAATCAGGACCATAAAAGTTTCTCTTCACATTTAAACACTATCACATTAGGATTAGTGGGTTACACTTTTTACTCCTGTATAAAATAACAAGCACCGTCTTGTTGATTCACCTGTGGAATTATAAATCCGTGTAAGAGGATGAATTAAACATTAAAAGGAGCGACTAAACTGACTGACCAAGGCATTTGTGAGATGAAAGGTGTACTTTATTGCTTTTAATTTCCCTCAATTCCTGCCAATATAGACTTAAACACTAATTGTCACTATTTTGCACCTATTTCTACACAGTACCTAACGTCCTATAGCTTCCTCCAACCTGATCTCATGGGAAGATGTATAAATAGCATGACATTTCAAGGACATTCCATGTGTCATGTCATTTTAGGCTTTTGTGTGTCATTTACATGCTGCGGAGTTAACGTTGTGAAACGGCTTTTCGCGTGTCACTTGTTGTCACACGACGTTGGAGGCAAGCTGCATCTTCAAAACATGGGAGGCAGATGGATTACGAGCTGATGGCCTCTGCTCTCTGTTTCCATCTGAACGCAGTGATTCACCACAATGATCACCACATGATCCACAATCTGACAGCCTCAAATTGATATTGTACAGTCTGACACAGACTGCAACCAAGACTATTAGACCATCTCACACAGTGTGTCACCACAGCATTTACATGTGTTTTTAAACTGAAGAGTTGTTTCACTCGTTCTACTCGTGCCCCCATCACATACAGAAACCCACTTAACACCACCTAAGTCCTTTTAATAACCCAAAGCACATCATACCAGAATCAATATGCTCAAAGCGTTCGGCAAAAGGCGTAGCTGATGAATGCAAAAATAACTCTCTAGGCAGATAATTACCCTGTAAAACCAATAAATTTAAGGCTGATTAGAAAATGACAGCGAATAACTCACCAGTTTAGCAGTGTGACGGTGCAGCATGCCCTCAATCGACAAAATTTCAAGCCATCTCCTGCTGATTGCCCTAAAATATTTTGCCCACACAGCATAGTTCCCCCCCCCCCGTGTGTTCTGATAAAAGGCAGAGCCACGGAGCAGCACCGACTCGCCTGGCTGCCAGTGGTGGCTGTTGGGGGTTGAGAGGGGTTAAACTCACAAGCTACTTAAGTGCTGTCAAGGCACAAAATTGGACAGAGCACCGGGCTGAATAATTACAGAATAACAAGGGAAAGGGGGTCTTTGTTTGGCCAGGGGAGAAAAATAATTGATTTAGCAGGGGAGGGGCAGGGTATTTTTCTTTTCTTTTTTTTAACGCACCAGAGGACATGCAAGGTCTCCCGCAGTGGCACTTGGCGTCCGAGGGAACTTCCAACCTACTAGAACGAAGAGCAGGGGGAGCTTGAAAAGATGTAATTAATTGGATCAGATTAAAATTAATGAAGTAATTAAGGAGCTGCCTGCCCTAGTTCTTCCAGTCTAGAACTGTAGAACGTACCACTGGCAGCAGGAGTAGTAGCAGTGGCACTGTGGAGAGAAAGAGGGAGGGAGAGAAGAAGAGTGACTTTGAATTATAAGTACTGAGAGTGCAGGCAATGGCGGTGAGGGGAGGGGGAAACACTAAAAATAAACAGCACGAGGAAATGAAAGTGGTTATCTGTGGGATGCCACTTTTCAATTTGTTTTGTACATCTTTGGTGGTAGGCAGGCGCTCATTGCTGTGGTGTTTCTACACTTTTCTAAGTGCCACTCTTTTCTTTGTCTGTTCAGCCAAATTGGCCTCCACCATGCTGACTATCAAGCTCCCAAAAAGCTGCCAATTCTGCAAAATGATTGTAAGATGATGTACCAAATGATTTTTCTTAGTAAAGGCCTGCCTTACAACAGGCGTAAAAAGCTCTTATCAAACGGCGGATACGATACTTTGTGTTATATCAGAAGGCCGTGACACGATTGTTTTAAACTAAATGTGGATTATTTCGAGAGAAAGGGAACGAATTAAAGGGGAACTACACCCGTTTTCAAAATTCATACATGTTATTCCTATGGTCAAAGACAGTCCAAAAAAAATAGGAAACAAGGGCTGTTAAGCAATTAAAATATTTAATTGTGATTAATCACAAATTAATCACACATTTTGTATCTGTTTAAAATTGACCTGAAAGGGAGATTTGTCAAGTATTTAATACTCTTATCAACATGGGAGTGGGCAAATATGCTTGCTTTATGCAAATTGATGTGTATATGCATTATTATAAATCAAATAACAACACAAAACAATGACAAATATTGTCCAGAAACCCTCACATGCTCAAATCACAACATGGCAAACTGAAGCCCAACAGGCAACAACAGCTGTCAGTGTGTCAGTGTGCTGACTTGACTATAGCTTGCCCCAAACTGCATGTGATTATCATAAAGTGGGCATGTCTGTAAAGGATAGACTCGTAGGTACCCATCGGACCCATTTTCATTCACATATCTTGAGGTCAGAGGTCAAGGGACCCCTTTGAAAATGGCCATGCCCGTTTTCCTCGCCAAAATTTAGCGTAAGTTCAAGGCGTTATCTAGCCTCCTTTGCGACAAGCTAGTATGACATGGTTGGTACCAATGGATTCTAGTTTCATATGATGCCAGTATCTTCACTCTAGTTTGAAAACTGAGCCTGCTACAACCTTTGAAAGATTGATTGTGTTAATTAATTAATTTAAGGATTGTTTTAAAGCGTTATTATCGAGTTAACTTTGACAGCCCTATAGTAAACATGAACAACTCTCTCCCAAATCCCAAAACTATTGTGCTAAAACTCAAACGTGTGATGTCATAGGGTATAAAGTGTGGAACAGCTCCATAGACAATGAATTGGGAGATGTTCTAGATGACACTGAGAGCTCCCAGGAGAATGTTCGGAGTATATGGGGACGTTTTCTGTTTCACAACTGACAACACTACAGTAGAATAAAGCTCATTTGGGTACAAAAAAGAAAACAAACATTATGTGGGTCCACAAAATCATTCTCCCATTCATTCTCTATAGAGCAGCTCCAGACTTTAAACCCTATGACATCACAAGTTTTGATTCAACATGCTGAATCGTCTGGAAAACCTCCTACACAGGCAGACTAGAGCCAACGGTGCGTAACACACCGAAAAAAAGTAGGCCGACAGATGCTCACCGATGGCCCCAAACTGTCCGACAGCCGATCGTCGGCTTGGTGTGTCAGGGCCTTAAGGTATCACCAAAATTGTGACTTTTCATCCTGAGGGAGACAAGAATGTCTTTCCAGTTTGTTTCACTCATAACCACTAATATCAACCTCATGGTTGTGCTAGATGAAAAATTAAGGGATCACCAAAGTACATAGGATTCATTCTGTGGGCACCATGAATGTCTACATTTCAATACTGTGTTATACTACAAACAAGGGTTCATCCGATATCATGTATCACTCAAACAAGCCCCCTGATTCTGTACATTTTGTGAATTGAACCACTCGCCACACATTTTGTTTGAGAGTCTGTTTAACAGTGCAGTGCTGTAGTTTTTGATCTGAGCTGTTTCTGCCCTTTTTATGTGGTTCTTTGTCACATTGTTATATTGCAAAGCTGCCTTTACTTCACATGTTGCTGAGAAACCACTCTACGGTCAGGCTCAACACCAGTCTCATTTGCATATCTGCTGTGATAATGTGAGGAAACACAAAAACTGGGGGAGTGAGAAAGGAGGAAAATGTATCAACATTTTAACATCAAAACACTTAATTTCGTCTGCTTGTGTGTCGGGTGTACAACATGCATGACTAGAATGTTTACACTGATAGAATTTGCATGTAGATGAGTAATTGTAGACATGTAGACATGTAGGGCTTTAACCAGACATTAAACAAATAAGAAGCTCTGTTGAAACTAGGGCATAACTGTTTCAAATGTGAGAACAATGTTCATAAACATATACAAATATAATGCATACTAATGGTGCTTTTAGAGCATTGCAGATGTCCACCTGCATATTTATCATCTTGAGTGATAAGAAATGACACACTCATAAACTCATAAAGACTTCTTCATTTCCAACATCAATGTCATGTATTGGAATTTTAGTCATTCAAGTCTAGAGGTATAGAGACTTCAGCCAAGACAGGTAGCCCAAGTGCAGAGCCTGATAACATGGTGATGTTATATACCAACCCGATCTCATGGGAAGGCATTATGATTTGCTTGGTTATGATTTGAGCATATTTTTTATGCTAAATGCAGTACCTGTGAGGGTTTCTGGACAATATTTGTCATTGTTTTGTGTTGTTAATTGATTTCCAATAATAAATATAAACATGCATTTGTATAAAGCAAGCATATTTGCCTACTCCCATGTTGATAAGAGTATTGAATACTTGACAAATCTCCCTTTAAGGTACATTTTGAACAGACACAAAATGTGTGATTAATTTGCGATAATCAGGATTAAATATTTTAATCAATTGGCAGCCCTAAAAATAATAAGAATTCATTCATCATCACCAATCATCACCACAGGGCTCAGTACCTCAACATAAAAAAATTCCCAAGAGGGAGCAAATCTCAAAAAGACATTGGTAAAGAAACCAATGAAACAAGGCAACACTGGTTATACTCAACTGTAGACATTCACGGCACAATCAACAATCCTCAACAATCTAAGTATTGTTGAAAATAAATGAAATGTTAGGTACTCTAATGCATGTTAGACCAGTGCAGTCTCAACAACTACAATTACACAACAGGAACAGGTACAATTATGGTACAAGTTACAATTATATGACCAAAAAAATTACACACCTGTAGAAAGACAAAGAAAAAGGCCAATGTGGGGAAAGAGACAGAGAGTTTGTGTTGTCTATAAATAAAGCATTGTTATTATCATTACAGCTTTGATTCCCAGTGGGACCACCCCTGCTACAAATGTCTTTAAGGTAAATCATCATCCTCCTCATCAAATCTAGGCCTGGACCAAATGTTATAATTATGTACTCATGCTCTGATGAGTCTGGTCTTAGTGTGTCCTGTGAGCAGAGGAAAAAAACAAAGACATTTTGCTGTGCTGACTCGGTTATTTTGTGTGACGTCAAAAAGGGACAAAAGGCAAGATGAAATCTAATAATGTTAGATAACCCAACAGATTGTGCCACGCTCTCTCTGAGCCAATCATATCGTTGCAATCAAATTTTAAAACTGTTCTCCTCTCTGCTGCTGTCAGTTGTCATTTCAGTGCGGTTCGATGCAACCCGCCTCTACCCCATCACCTCCAGTCTTTATCATATTCAGTGCCCAGGCCTGATCCACATCCCTTCATTGGATCTTCAGCTACTCCCTTCACAACCACCACCAGTGTCTAGACTCCAGGGGGGAATATACTTAATCTCATCACGGCATCACTAAACCCTTTTATATACTACGTCACTATGGAGTCTAATCGCCAAAGACTTTGCACTATTCCTCTTATCAAGCATCATGTAATAAATTATTGTCCAATCGATACGGGGTCTCTCCTGATAGAAATAGTGTGACGTGACATGACCCTTTAAGTCTTCAACCATCCCACAGTACTACAGTGGCAAACGTTCCCTGTTGTGCCTACTGTAATACTTGGCAACACAGTTTAAAGAGGACCTATTATGCTTATTTTCAGGTGCATACTTGTATTTTGGGTTTCTACTAGAACATGTTTTAATGTTCAAAAAAGCTTTACTTTTCTCATACCTTTTTTCACCACTGTTGTGATTGGTCAACCGAACCAAACTATTCGGACTCCACTCCAGCTTTGCTCTAACTGGCTTTGTTTGAGGGTGTGCCAAACTAGCTGTTATGCAAATGTGTTAGTTGGTGACATCACCACATTACAGAAGAAAATGCAGAATTTCAAGCAAGATGTTGGACTTTGGGCTTTCTAACTTTGCAGACCTTTTACAAGCACAAACAACACATTCTCACTCCCAACTCGTCAAATACCACCGCTTGGTCAGTGCCCCTCGGCATCAGAGACCGATGCATGGGGTACCCCTCTTGCGTTACTTTTGGACGGACGGCGTGTCAATATACACTCATTAAATGCATAGTGTCCTTTCAAAATGAACCTCCGTTTTCACAGGAAGTTAGGTTTAGGCAACACAACCACTTAGTTAGGGTTAGGAAACAGTCGTGGTTGGCGTTAACTTCTCTGACTAATGACTCACAGGACTGACGATACTAACGAGTCACGTCACTAACAACTCACGGGACTGACGGGAAAATAAGCCAACGTTACTTTTAGTTTCACATGGGACACGAACAATAGTCTCCTGGTTGAAAGTCTTGGGTTTGTTTGTTTTTTACTATTTGAAGGCACCAACCAAAAGTACCGATAGGTAAAAAAGAGTTTCATAGTGTTGGACACTCAAACTCTCTTCTCATTAGAGGCTGTTAATACTGAACAACTGTGTGGTCAAATTCTATTACAAAAATGAAACACATTTTTATAAACTGGAAATGGTTAATCGTTCTGCATATTACAACGTGCTTGCAACTGCATATTTGGAATATCTGAACCTGAATCACAGTGAAGAAATTCCAGTGATACCCCACCCAAGTTACAGTGGGATTACCTCTTTGTATAAAGCTAAATTTAAGAAGAATAGATGTTCTCTCTCCCCTGTCTATGACCTAATCGCGTCATTAAAGAGTAATAATAGTAACCAAAGCACCCCAATTGGACTTTAATCAGAGGAAATCTCTCCTGGTTCCCTCAGACTCGCTCTCTTTCTTTTTTTTCTGTCTTAAACTCTTTACCATTCTCCATTGATGTTTCCTCCATAATGCTAATCCCTCTATGATCCAATTCATTTTGTCTGAAATTAAAGACCCCCCCCCGCCTGTCTGTGTGTACGGCATCCCAACCGTCCCCTCCCTTATTGTAATTCCACACCACCGTCTCATTCCCACTCACCATTTACATTTCTCTGATAATGACAGCGCATGTCCACTGTGCCACATCAGGTCGACTTCCCTTCCCTGTATGAGTGTGTGTGAGAGAGAGAGAGAGAGAAAGAGAGAGAGAGAGAGAGAGAGAGAGTCAGAGCGAGACACAGCGAGAGAGAGAGAGAATCTCAATTAATGGAAAGGAACGCCGGTATGGACAGGAAGAGCAAAATTGGGAATTAGTGGCTCTCAGTAGAGGAGTGGAAGCAAATCAGATTTTATGACCTCACGCGTATTAGAGCAGAGAAGATTAGCTGAGAGGGCAAGCGATGGAGAGACAGTGTGTGTGTGTGAGATGAATGCTCAAGAAGCTGCAATTTGTTTTAGTTTTGTAATTTCCATTTCCTCACGAGGTATCAGGGGATGCACTTAATAACCTTTATTTATCTGGGGAAGGCTTTCGCTGAGCATTATTGCCTCATTTTCCCCCACCATCCTATTTCACATCCCTGTAGTTACATAAACACTACAGTTACATATATTCACCCCTAGGGGCCACCTAATAAACTACAATTTCCTGCCACTAGGCGATTTGTTCAATGGCATTTTTTGCAGCAATTGTTGTGCGACAAAAGATTATTAGTGCTTGTTTTTCTTGAATTTTACATTTTATCAGACAGTTTGTGGATGCACCATGGTGGCCTTTACAAAATGACACAATTGTAAAACAGCCAAGTTGAGAATGCAGAGAGAAGGAACATAATGACTGTAGTTGTAAAGATGTATCACAGCAAGAGGTGTATGTAACGCTGCCTTCACATGATAAGAAATTCGCTCTTTGTTCATCGCGAGACAGGGCGCAGAGCCTTGCAGAGGCAAAGCGCAGCGCAGGTATAATAGACAGGTTTTATCTGCGACGTCACCACAGAGATGCGCACGCAGCTAGGGGGCAGAAAGCGCGGCATGTCTAGCAGAGCCAAGCTCCAAAGCAGAGAGAAAAGATAGATTGAAATTGTTTAATATTCCGAGGAGATCACATGTCTTTGCTAAAAAACAAAAGGAGCTTATGGATCCAGGCCTGATGGGCAAAAGCATTCTAGTCACACAGTGCTTTCAAAGCAGCGGGTGGTCATGGCAAGCTGTCATGCTCCACAGGTCGATGAAAATGAACTGACCAACAACAGGGTGATCAACCCACACTCTAAGGAAATATTTAGATATATTTAGACTATTTAGACTACTGACTATGCCTTAAAACTTAATAGTGATGCAAGACTTCATTTAGGCTCTAAATTGCTGTAACGTTACGCGACTACGGCGGGGAAAGCTCACTATGGTATGCCGTAACGTTACATTTTGAAGGGAAGGCGTCTGGTAGTCTACTGGGGCCGCCGCTCTTCCTTCATTTAAATTTGAATCGGACACATCAGCAAAATTTTATTGACTTTTGGCGTCATGTTTCTGACTGAGGGCTTACCGCTAACATTAACTAGCAACCAGCAACACGCTATTTAATAGAGAGCCTTCAGGGATTTAATGATAATGTTCCACTGCCCGACACACAAAGAGCTGCAGTGTGACTGGTTGTACCAATAACAAAACTAAAATCCAAGTCTCCAGTTTTATATTGACGTTATACCTGTTGAGGAATCGCTAAGGAAAAGGTGTCTGGCGGCGTCCATCAAGAGGGACTCACATAACTTGAACTGCGACCGGAGTGTCAACCAAACAGACCCTGGTACCCCAAGTCAAATTACACTTATGTCTGATCTAACATTACCCATTTCATAACAGGTGATTATAATAAACAAATCTCATACTAATACGTCATATGATAATGGTACCTGGTGGTTGGACTCTGCAGGGGTCTAGTAACAAGAATGTACGAACAATGCAAAATCTACGTTGTTTACAACGGTTGAGTACAATCTTGTGACTGGCTGCAAAAAGCGGTTTTGCCCCCTGAATGCGCACGCACCCAGTAATGATTGTATACAAGAAACCCGTCTATATGCCATCGAAAAGTGCACAAAAGTACTGTTTCTAAAGTCACTGTTTCTAGGCAACAACAACAGTTTAGCTGTTATCTCATTGGTTGCGCTTTGAAAGGTCAGCGGCAACCAAAGTCAAAGTTGAAATAATTTGAACTTTGAGCCAAAGGGTAGCGCTTTCCGCCTAGTCGGCCGGCACCGCTCTCCCCAGGAAAGCAATGGCACAGCTAGAGCAGAGCAATTTTACCGCTGATCATGTGTGGGCAGCTTTAGAGTGTAGTGTGTGTGTTGTGCAGACAGAGCAGACTGTATATATCCGCAGAGATATTCACTGTTCAGACAGTCTGCCTCCAGAGATAGAAGGCATTACTCTTCTGCTGCAGCTCTCGCTCTAATGAACACACACACACACACACACACACACGATTAAGAGTGCAGTGGAAAAACTACCATTAAAACTCTGTATCCTTCTCACAATCCTCACATGCATGCATAGTACTTACATCATACAAACTGTCTCTCTCATCTGCATGATTTCCCTCTCTATCTCTATCTCACACACACACACACACACACACACACATCACCTGTGCCTGTTGGGCAGGGTCATAAAAAAGTGCAAAGTCCTGCTTTTTAGTAAAGTGATGGTCTGAAAGTTTTGCAGGAACTTTTCACCAGGGTGTATTTCCAACATTTTGCTGAATTCAGAGTAAACTGTATATTTCTGAAAGACTTTTTTATTTTTTTGTTTTTGTCTTGTTTTCCCTAAACAGCCAGGGTCAGAACAGTGAGAGGAGAAACTGCAACAAGGTTTTGGAGAGATGTGGTCTCTACAGGGCAAGGACCAAGAAATGAAAAAAAAAACAATATAATGAAGCAGATTTGTAGCTTTGCCTTGTTGAACTGCAGCTCTTTTCATCGACTTTTTGAGAGACTCGCTCACCCATTTACTGGTTGTATTATTAATTTTTTTGCTGCTATAACCCAACAAAATGAGCTCATAATGTTAACTGTAGCCCGCCGAGGTTGCAGTTTATGAATAGCAAATAGAAAGTCTTCCATGTTAACTTGGTCCAGCCGAGGTTAAGCTGATGTAAATGTTGTGCAAAAGCTCTCTGCTCTACCGTTTCCTTGTAATTTCTCACACCAACACAAGCATGTCTGTCTGACTGTTGATGTGATGCACAATCACACACACACAGACACACACACACTCCGCACCCAATTTGACTACTATCAGGCCATTAAATAGGCGTTATCAGTCGCTATAAGAACCACAGATGTGGGTCAATAGTGAAAGTGAAACTTAAAAGCAACACATTCTAACATGTTGTAAAACTGAATGAAACATTATGTTTTGAACACAAACAAAAAGGCTTCTTTAAGTTTAGGCAACAAAAAACCATTAAAGGCAGGGTCGACGATGTTATCCAGTATACACTATTTGTTATATTGGTTGAAATGGTCTTTACACCCCGACAACGATCCATTACTTATGAGCTCTGAAAAAGGACCGGAAAAGAACTGTCATCTGTAGCTGCTGTAATCCTGTAAAAACGTCTACCAATCACTGCCTCGCGGAACGCTTGGAAAGAACCGATCAGATGCCTCCCTGCCTCCCTGCTCGTACCCTACCCTTGGCGTGCACCAGCCTGAACTCAAAGCGCGTCGCCGCCGCAAGTTTACTAGAGAATGGAAGAGAAAACTCAGCCAAAAGTAGCACTGTCGCGGTTACTTGTCATGAGGTAGCGTTGTTGAGTTGAGGTCCTCTCTCCGCTCTGTGTCTGTGAAGTAGTTATGGTGCGGCGGTGCTCGTGCATGTGTGTGGGGGGCGTTGCCTTGGAAGGAGCCCCGAGGGGAGGGGGGGGGTTTAGACGGAGCTCCTGAGACGATGTTACTTTCAAATTATGCTAGCTTTCCAACATCATCAACCCTATCTTTAAGTTTAAGCAATACAATTACAACTTCTTTAGGTTTAGGCAACAAAACTACAACTTCTTTAGGTTTAGGCAATAAAAATACAACTTCTTTAGGTTTAGGCAACAAAACTACAACTTATTTAGGTTTAGGCATAAAAAACTACAACTTCTTTCGGTTTAGGCAAAAAAAACAGTTAGGTTTCGGCAACAAAACTATAATTGCTTTAGGTTTAAACAACAAAACTAAAACTTAATTAGATTTAGGCAATAAAACTATAACTTCTTAAGGTTTAGGCAACAAAAGTAGAACTTATTAAGATTTAGGCAACAAAACTACAACATCTTTAGGTTTAAGCAACAAAACTACAACTTCTTCAGTTTTAGACAACTAAACTACAATTTCTTTAGGGTTAGACAACAAAACTACAACTTATTTATATATAAGCAACAAAACAAAAACTTCTTTGGGTTTAGGCAACAAAACTATAACTTCTTTAGGTTTAGGCAAAAAAAAAACTTAATTAAGTTTAGGGAAAACATTGTGTTTTGTTGGTTTCACACGGGATGCAAATTCCGGTCTCCTAAGTGAAAACCCTGTGTTTCGTATCCCATCCATCGTCCCCAACCTCAACCCCTTATGGAGTTTCATGCTGTCTATACTACAGTGCACAACTTCCACTTCTGCTCCTGCCATTATTTCTATGGTCGCTAGGGGTCGCTGTTGTGTTCTTTTATACCTTCTTTCAGTAATCGGCCATGTGAATAGATGATAAAAGTCGCAGGTCCCTAATGACCCACATCTATGGGGCATATAGCGACTAATAACGCCTATTTAATGGCCCGACAACAGTCTAATCACTCCTCCAGAACAGACAACTCCATTCCAACACCCTAACATCTGTATGTGTGCATGCCTGAGAGAGAAAGAAAGAAAGAGAACACGAGACCGAGTTTGTTCACACACATCCACTTTTTTTCAAATTGCCAGCACTTTTTTCTAATGCTAATCATTGTAGAGGTTGATGGAAAGAGGCCACTATGAAAAGGCACTGCACAGGGCGACTGAAGCACAGAGCAATTTTGAAAATTGAGAAACCTTTAACTAGAGAGGAGTGCTCATGATGTGAACAAATATGTTTTTTTTTCTGTTAAGTGACCGATTAAACCAAGTGGAGTATCGTGCTGTGTAATCACCTGACCATGGCACTGGGCACACTACTGTAATTCAAAAGTTTTTGACTCAAGACACACATAACATACCCTCCAATACTTCATTCCTTGTTTTGTATTTCCTCCATGAGTCAAGTGAATACTCCTGGCCACAAATCTAGTAAAAAAATGATGTGCACATTTTGTTTCCCACTGATTTATGAAAACGCAGCAGTAAAGGCCATTAAATGTACGTTAACGCTTGCTTAAAGCACCATGGATGTGGGTCACCTCCCGCCGGCGCTCCGACTGCAGGTCGAAGGAGACAGCGAAGGAGTTTTTGGTAGACCGGCATGATTTCGTCCGAAATCCGACCCGCTAGCACAGATGACACGCATTAAGAATAACTATATAGAAATAGCCAATCTTCTCGGTGATGGTCTCGTTTACTTATGTAGGTCGTATAGAGGCATCAGTTAAATTGGGAATGTTTCATAACCAGTTAAAAGTTCCTCACAGTAACTTCTTGGTAGGATGAGGGTTAAGAGTAAATCAACTACTCCAAAGAGTAGTTGATCTAAAAATGCAAATACACCATATCCCACAATCCACCAGTGCTCCAACAAGGAACACAATATTTAAGTTACATTTTACAGTCTGTTCAATGCTAGATGACCAGATTCCAAAATGCAAATATTTTACATATTATTGTTTACCACCATCATAGCAGGCCAAAGGTATCACAGAATCCCATCTATTATATTCGTCCATCTATCCATCCATCCATCCATCTTCTTCCGCCTAACCTACGGAGGAGACTCATTTCGACCGCATGGATCTGCAATCTCATTCTTTCGGTCACTATGTGAAGCTCATGACCATAGGTAAGGTTTGGTACCTACATCTAATATATTCAGGTCACAAAATTGTTTGCATTTTTGTGACGTCACACCCTTAAACCTTAAATCTTTGGTTGTACACTGTAAGAGACTTTACTGTGCTGAGTCAGATTGATTGTGGTGTGTTTGTGCCTCTTGTCGAGGATAAGTATTCAAAATAGTCAAACTACAAACCCAGTCTTGGAAGTATTTTTACTTCCATAATTATAAAAGAAATATTATCCACTCTCTAAGACATAAAAAAAAATCAAATTATGTCCTTCTTATCATTATTATAGCTTAGTTTTTTTCGATAGGGCTTAAGATAACGCTTCCACTGCTCCCCCAGTGGTTACCATAGTGAAAAGCTGCTGATACTTTGGGCAAATCTGACAAGAGGATCAACCATCCACCAAAGTAAACTTAGTTTGTAGGATACTATATTACAGTCCCTAAGGGAGTATTTTTAATAAGCTATAAGTAATTGGTTCCGTCTGTGTCTCCTGTAACACCTGGGACTGGTTAGCAAGCTGAAAACCAGGTGACTAGCATGGATTAAATGTCACAAGAGGAAATACATGCATAGCCCGCATACACAAATATGCACCCATATGACTGTGTGTGTTCACAGCTGACACACAGAAAGCACAGAATACGCACACACACATTCACATGCAGAGTCTAGGGAGGAAATGCATTCACTTAGCTGTGAAACGCTTCCCACTGTGATTATTAATTACATTCTCCTTCCCTTGCCACCTGTGTGTGTGTGTGTGTGTGTGTGTGTGTGTGTGTGTGTGTGTGTGTGTGTGTGTGTGTATGTGTACGCTGGAGAGCTCTTTTGGGAATTTTCCAGCATGTCCCGCTCACATCCATTCAGTACAGCACATTCGGCCTCCTTTTCCCTTTCTTTCCTCCTCTTTATCCATTCTTATCTCTCTCATTTCCCTCTCTTCTTCGCGCTGTATCATCTCTCTCTTTATCTCTCACCATCGCTCTTTCTGTCACCCTCCATCTCTGAATGTAACGGCCCAACTTCTCAGTACGCTGCAGGGGATGAGCACCGGCAGACAAAATTGATAATTAAGGGTGTAAACGAGAGGGGGGAAAAAAAGACATTAAGCTTTGCTGAATTGTAAAATGGATATTGGGAGAGAGAGGATGAAGACAGAGGATGTGGAGGAGGGACACAGAAAGGAGTGAAAGTGAAGAGAAAATGTTGTGTTTTTTTTTTACCTAAGGAATACTTTACTTCTCTGCCCAATACCATATTTTATTAGGATTTACCCAATTGTTTACCAAATTTTATTTTCATTTTGTGAGTATTGCACCTGCAATTAATTAGTTCCATGTTTTTGATTTTGTCTATAACATTCTACAGTATTTACATCTGGGTGATGCTAAGTCACAGTAACCCACTGAACAGTGTAATGACAGCAGTTATACTATAGTGGGTAGCCCTATAGTACCATAATTGTAACCCTATAGCTACTGTAGTAGCCTATCTTAACATATTCTCACTCCCAACACGCCAAATACTGACGCTTGGTCAGTGACCCAACGCTTCAAACTATGTACTAGGTACCCCTCTAGCATCAATTTTGGACGGCATGTCAGTTTCCGCTCGTTACATGCATTCAGTGTCTTTTCAAAATAAACATCCATGTTCATAGGAAGCGTACAGTTTTCACTCATTACATGCATAGTGAATTTTCAAAATAAACTTTTGTGTTAGCAGGAAACGCACAATTTCCACTCGTTACATACATTCTGTGTCTTTTCAAAATAAACTTCAGTGTTCACAGGAAACAGTGTATTTTCAAAATAAACGTATGTTTTCACAGGAAATGTACAGTTTCCTTTTGTTACATGCTTTCAGTGTATTTTCAAAATAAACTTCAGTGTTCACAGGAAACGTACAGTTTCCACTCGTTACATGCATTCAGTGTCTTTTCAAAATAAACTTCCAGCGTAGGTTTACTTCGTTTTTAGGTTTACTTGTGGTTTGGGTTCTACTGTATCCTGTCGTTACAACTGTAATTTATCAAAAATATATCTTATCTATAGGCTCCGTATCTACAGAGTATCAGACTAGGCACGCACAGTGCATTACTATCATACTGTCGGAGATGTGTCTGTGTTTTTGTTCGCTCTCATCCCCGGCTCTCTGAAGCTCTGTAACCCGCTGTTGCCTGGGAAAGGCGTCCGTGTCGGCAGCATGAAGGTCCGCCGGTACAATAACCGTATATTTTGATGTTAATAAAATGTACCATAATTCACAAATATGATATCACTACTGATATTCCTGCAATATTACATTGCAACATCTGCTGTATTAGCTGTGTGTTTACTACGTGTTTATTTGCATATAGAGTAGGGAAGTGAGATCCGATCACAAATGGTCACTGGAGACACATGTGGAGTCGCATTCTAATGCCAGGTGTGAACAGACGTCCACTTGTGATCGGATCACTCAGGACGCATGTTATTGCCAGCTCTGAACAGGGCCTGTGCCGATCTCTTCACACCAACAAAAAAATACAGGTTTTTCACAGGTCATTGCTCGCTGTTAATAAAATTTTAATCACAGCTTTCATCAAAGACCATTTAGCAGGAGTCGTGTTGGTCCCCTCCTCCTATACTCAACTCTGTTTAATTCATGTAAGGGGTCGGAAATTATACAACCAAAATCAATCCATATGGCCTCATTTATTTTGTCGTCAGCGCTACTTAACGTGTTTTATCGTAATAGGAGTCCCGTTTAGCTTCATCAGAGAGACTGATCTCTCCCCAGACTATAACCATTCAGACCAAGCACCAAATCCCTCCAGCTGTCAACACTCACTACCTATTAAAGCTGAGGTTACACTGAGGGCTGTAGGCTTTAAAGAGCAATATTGGCTTGAGTCACAACTACTGGCGCTGATTTCTAGGGAGATTAAAGTTGAATGTTGAGTCTATTCCAGGGGGATGAGACAGAGAGAGCAAGCTCAGGCCAGTAATTAGGCTGCTTTGTTCTGTGAAAAGAAACGAATGGTTGAGGCTTGCTGTTTTTTGATGAAAAGGCAATGATGCTCCCCATGGCCTTGTGGAGCTTAGTGAGAAGAGTGTGGCAGCACAAGGAACCAAACTTAGCTCAAATGTACTGTATGTAGTGACAGTGTAAGTGTTGTAGCACTTAGGATTCAGGCTTCCAACAGATGTCTTAACTGTGTTCTCCCCCTCCGACTAGTCTTTTTTATACATGTAAGTGTGGGAGGAGAGAAATAGAGAAGACGGTGAATTTTCTGTGCCGACTCAGTTATTTAATGGGACTGCGACTGCTGGGACAAGAGGCAACATAGACGAGGAACAGCAGACAGAGGAGCAATGAGAAAAAGCTCTATGTGTATATTCTAGGGCTGTCAATCGATTAACATCTTTAATCACAATTAATGGCATGATTGTCCATAGTGAATCGCGATTAATTGCAAATTAATACTTTTTTATCTCTTAACTATTTAGTATTCAGTATTTAATACTCTTATCAACATGGGAGTGGGCAAATATGATTGCTTTCTGCAAATGTATGTATGTATTTATTATTGGAAATCAATTAACAACACAAAACAATGACAAATATTGTCCAGAAACCCTCACAGGTACTGCATTTAGCATAAAAAATATGCTCAAATCATCACATGGCAAACTCAAGCCCAACAGGCAACAACAGCTGTCAGTGTGTCAGTGTGCTGACTTGACTATGACTTGCCCCAAACTACATGTGGTTATCATAAAGTGGGCATGTCTGTAAAGGGGAGACTCGTGGGTACCCATAGAACCCATTTTCATTCACATATCTTGAGGTCAGAGGTCAAGGGACTCCTTTGAAAATGGCCATGCCAGTTTTTCCCCGCCAGAATTTAGCGCAAGTTGGAGTGCTGTTTAGCCTCCTTAGTGACAAGCTAGTATGAGATAGAAAGAGATCTTCACTCTAGCTTTAAAACTGTTGCGTTAATGTGTTGAAGAAATGAATGGCGTTAAAAACAATTGTGTCAAAGTTAATGTGTTATTGCGTTAACTTGGACAGCCCTAGTATATTCATATATACTGGAAAAACAAAGTTTGGAAACTTGTGTTTGGTCGATTATTTCTCTGTTGTTACAATGCTAATTGGCATTGTATTTTACATCGTTGGAAAGCCTGTTTATTTACCTTCGCAATGATGTCCAACTTGTAAGGATCATGCATTTGTGGGATGAGCAACACAGCTGAAATTTGCCAAAATGCTCTGCCAATGGTAAACAGTATATTCTCATAAGGCTACCAGGAAGCCTGCAATGACTGCCCTTCACCGTCAGGCCCGTTTGCGCTGGTGTCGACAACACAGACAATGGAACCTGAACATGTGGGGGAATGTCATGTTCAGTGATGAGTCCAGGTTCTGTCTGCGAAAGTTGGATGGCAGGGTCAAAGTATGGAGACGACGCGGAGAACGCTATGCTGATTGTTGAACCGATCGAGTAACAGCTTTTGGTGGGGGCAGTGTCATGGTGTGGGGGG